>JACEIK010002179.1:207913-221809 GCA_018107945.1 Datura stramonium | reverse complement strand
CATGATTTTGAAAATAAAATGTGTTATAGAATGCTTTGAAATAGCATATGGGACAATTCTTTCACTTGATATGATACCAAAACATATATTTGAGATGCTTATCGTTATTTTAGATGTTCTCTCTGTTACAAACATATTTTATTATTACTAGAGATATGATGACTATTACCAAAATGAAGTGCATGATATGATGAGAACGTAAAATCTCGATACTATTTTGAAAATGCTTTCATACGAGTACTTGTTTACAAAGAAAAGTATAAATAAGAGTAGACTTTGATGGATCTCGTAGCTCATTGTGGGTTCGCTAGACTTGGTGCATCTTGTATTTACAAATTACCTTCATAGATACAATTATCGATTTCCCTCTATCAGGGACCTACGATAATATTTAACTCCTTTACAAAGGGTCTACAGTTATTAGATATCTCTCAAGGTAGAGAGCCACACCTATTACATGATTCATTCTTGGAAACCTCCCAAACCAAAGATTTGATAGGATAGTATTTGCAAACTTTATTATCAAATTGTTAATTGATTTCTACTTATATGAAATAGACAACACTAACTATTGTTGTCGTTCCTAAAAGCACATTCATTTCATGATATTTTCTGATTATCATGCTAGCCTAATTTTGACTTGTTCGCATTAAAAATGGTTGTGGTTAAGTATTATTATTCACTGAGCTAGCAACTCACTCCCCATTATTCTTTTACAAAGACCGCAAGTGACGTTAGCGAGGATTTCATTAACTAAAGCATATGAGTTAGACAATTTCTTATTAGCCCCATTGCTTCGCGTGGGCACGAAGCTTATTTATTTTCTATTGTCCTTTTCTTAAAAAACTCTTCGAGTCGGTCCGCTAGTTATTTACTGTTATCGTGAGTATTCTATAATATTCTTTCATTATTATAGACTTGTCAATTGTATTAGACTTCTTTATATTTGGTGATAGATTTAGTATTATTGAATTGCGAACAGTTAGTTGACGAAGATTATGATTGTTTGATCCAATATTGGTTGATTAGTTGTTGATCATGAGACGGAAAAAATTTGGATAGGCTTAAAAATAAGGGAAGCTCTGCCCCGATTTGATGTAAAATTTTCGTCAAGGCTTGCTTTGGGATTTTAGCCCTTAAGTGTCGGTCATGGCTCTAAATTGGGTCATGACAAAGTTGGTATTAAAGCTATAGGTTTTGTTAATTTTATGACTAATTGGAGCACATAGTAGAATCTCAATTATGGTTATGTAGCCGACTATTCCTATAATTATGATTATGCGAGGGCATGAAAAAATGTGGATTTTCTTTATTTCTTATTCCTCATTACGTGTGTGGTGTTTAGTAAAAACTAGATGAATTTATTTATTTTGTTAACCAGATGACTCAAACTCAATCATCTATGACAGAGCTACGACAACTGTCCCACTGGCACCTAATGCCACCTTGGGCAGACAATCAACTTCCATATCTAGGGGAAGAGGCGGAGCCCATAGAAAAGGTTGAAGTAGGGACCGTAATACCACCGCAAGGAGTCACAGTACCACCACGAGAATTAGAAGAGAACCCACTCCTAAAATGAGTGTTATCCCACCTCCACCATCACATGGGGGCGTTACTGTTGAGGCACTTATCTCCATGCAAAGAATCACAGAGAGCTTAAACTTAAATTTTTGGAAATAAAGAGGTATCTTTACAAGAGTTCCTGAAATTGAAATCACCATATTCACAGGTTCTGATAGTTCAATTGATCCTCAAAGTTTTTTGGATGGGACATTCAAAGCATTACGTGCACTAGGATTTTCTAGTGGGAGCCATGGAGCTTGCAGCATACAAACTATAGGATATGGCAAATCAGTGTTCAGGGAAACGTAAAATGGAAAAATGCGACAAGGCCCTGCTTCGCTTAAAGCATAAAGCGTGAAGCAAAGTGCTCGCTTCATTGAAGTGAAGCATAATGTTAACGAAGAAAGATCAAAACTAAAGACAATATATATTAGTAAATGTTCAAATTAAAATCCCAAAAGTAGATATCACAAAATACAATAAGACAAACAAAATCAAAGTTATTAACGGTTCAACAACTATTTATTGTTCGTCTAAATCTCTACTTCTACAAGATTGTAAAAATTTTGTATTTCTCTCTTATCATTATATTGCTCATCATCTTCTTCAACTCCATCATCATATTCATCAACTAGGCATGTAGCTACTTCTTTTCGCTTCCTATGTAAGCTTGAACTTGAAGTATTCTCCCTTGAACCATAACGGTTTTCATCAATTCCACTTGCCTCCACAACAACACCCCAAGTGAAATCTGAATCTCCCTCAAAAATTGCTTCATCTTCAGCATTCTCAAGTCCAGTTAGCCATTCATTGGCATCATCAATATTTTCCAAGAAAATTGGATCAATTTCATTGCGTGCATTGTAGCGACGCTTTAGTGTCCTATTGTATTTGATGAACACCAAGTCATTGAGGCGCTTTAAGGTTAGTCTATTCCTCTTCTCTGTATGAATCTGCAAATAAATATTGGCAAGTAATTAGTACGTGTTAAGACAATTGAGATATTTAGTTATCTCAAACTACTAAATATTTCCTCTAATTTCTTACATATTCAAACATGCTCCAGTTTCTCTCGCACCCAGATGAGCTACAAGTTAGATTTAAAACTTTAATGGCGAACTTTTGTAACTCTGGCGTTCCTGAACCATAAATCCTTCACCATTCAACTATTAAAGTAGAACGATGATTCAATAATTAGCAGGTATAAAGAAATAGCCTAAAAGTTAAAGTTACAACGAAACATAGAAGCACACGTTCACCTGGTAACTTCCTCGTTCTTTATCTAATAGCTGCTGGTATTCCAAAAAGTCCATCAGCACTCCTATAAATGCTAATCTGATTCATTATTAAATCTTGCACATCTTCATCAACTACCAACTTACCGACGCAGTCATGGAATCCCGCGCACACATCCTTACCTAATAAATCCATATCATTGTTATGATAGAAGAGTGATGGGTTCAAGATATTACCAGCTGCATGCAAAGATCGATGGAGTTGATCCTTCCACCTTCTATCAATGATCTCAAAGACCTTTGCATATTTATGCTCGTCGGTAAATGCTTTTTCGAATAGCCTCCTTAGCCTTATCCATCACTTCATAAAGGTATCCATTAATGGTTTTTGCTCACCATCCACCAAACGAAGAACTTTAATCAAGGGACCACCAACTTTAAAAGCATGAACAACATTATTCCAAAAGGTATAAGAAAGCATTATGCGTACAACTTCTTTTCCAACCACTTTTTTTGCAAATTTACTATTGTTCCATTCTTCCAAAATGAACAGGCTTCTCAAATTGGCCTTTTATGTGTGCATACTATGCAAGGTCAAGAAAGCAATAGAAAATCTAGTCTTTCCAGATTTTACTAAGTTTCTTTATTTAGTGAATCTCCTCATCAAATTCAACAACGAAGGTCTTTGAACAATGTAAGAACCTTAACAGCTTTGGTGAAAACACCTATGAAGGGTCTTTCTTTGAAAATGTCCCCAAAATATCAAATTCACACAATGAGCTGCAAAAGAAGTCCAATATATGGGGGGAAACACTCCTTGCAACATATCACTCTCTTTAACATTTTAGCTGCATTATCTGTAACAACCTGAACAACATTTTGTGCTTCAATATCCTCTATTATTTTTTGATACAAGGAGAACATTTTTATGGCATCAGTAGACGAGTCATTCGCATAAATGGATTCAAGAAATAGGCTTCCTTTTTGAGAGTTCACTAACACATTGATGATCATTTTTTCATTTCTTATCGTCCACTTATCCATCATAATGAAACATCCGAACTTGTTCCATTCTATCCGGTGATCCTCCACAGCTTTTTTGGTCTCTTCCACTTCTTTATTTAGATAGGTGACACTAACTTCATGATAAGTGGGAGGCTTCATTCCAAGACCACATTATCCTACGACCTCAATAAAAGCTCCAAAAGTGTCTGTATAATTGACATAATTAAAGGGGAGCCTTGCATCATACATCCACCTTGAAAAGGCCGCAACTACATGATCCCTCAAAATTCCCTTGGCAGTGTCATGCAAGCTTTTTTTAGTTATTTTTCCCTGCACCATCTCCGAACTTCTGTGAAAAGTAACAATCTAAAGGATCTTTCCTACCTGTTGATCCATAACTTGAAGAAACTGATGCAAATGTACTCTGTGAATGTTTTTGTGATTTTGAAGGAAGTGACAAGTCAACAGCTTCACCTCTTCCATTTCTTCATCATCATCATCAAGATTAGTCACATTTGGTTGATGTAACATTTGACGTTTTAGATCCTTTTTTTCTTTGACATATTTTTTTATTTCTTCCCTCACAGCCTCTAGGCATTTTGTACACCATGAGACGTCCCTAGAAGTGCCAATAATATGTTGTTTATGATGAAAGATACATCCTTTAGTTATCTTGTCACAAAAGACACATATAACTATTGTCCTATTGGTCTCACTTTTTTTCCATATTTTCAAGCCGGGTCACCCATTTTTAATAGCTGTTAGGATTAAAAAAAATCTATCAATATAACAACAGCAAAATAGAGCAGTCAGCAAAAAAGAGCAGCAGCAAACAAAGCATTAAACTAGAAGATAATTCAGCTGCTGCTCTATTTTAAGGCTTCCTGAAAACTGACAGCAGCAAAACAGAGCAGAAGCAAAAGAGCTGAATCGAGCAGAAAAGAGAAGAAGAAAAAAATCTGCACAAAAACCTAGCCTAAAGTAGGAAAAGAAGAAGAAAGAAGAAGAAGAAACAAGAATCCTGAAGAAGAAAGAAGAAGCCTAAAGCAGGAGAAGAAGAAGAAAGAAAAAAGAAAAACAACGTACTTGAAGCAGCCGATGTGAAGAAGCATGGCAATATTGCTGTAGCCGATGTAAGAAAACCCTAGTTGCGAACTCTAGTGTTTGAAATGTCCAGGAATCTCGCAACTTACTGATAGTTAAGCTTTTTTATTTAAAATAGGAATTTTAAAAGTCCAAAAAACAAGAAGCGACCGCTTCTCTGCGCTTCACACTTCAAGTCGCATCATGCTTCTGCCATTGAAGCGTATGCTTCTCTTACCTGAGCTCGCTTCGACTGGATGCGGCGACACTGTGGCGCTTCGCGTCGCTTCACGCTTAAAGTGATGAAGCAACCGTTTTTCTGAACACTGTGGCGAATAAACGATATGAAACCATATTTCTAGGAAGGCATGTAGGAGCAGCACCACTAACATCAAATGAGCTCACTAAGTTGTTCATGGATAATTTTTTCTCAACAATTAAGGTAGAAATACGCTAGGGAGTTTGATAGATTGATCCAAGCTCCAGTATGGATGTGTCAACATATAACACCAAATTATGTAAGCTGGCTAGATATTCTCCTTGCTTAGTGTCTGATGAAGTTGCTCGAGTTCAAAGGTTTGTTAATGAGTTAGTTGGTCATCTATACAGTGCAGTAGCCCCACAGGTGAAGACTTTGACCTACAATTGATCTTTCTAGAAATATAGAAAACAAAGGATATGAGAACATGCAGCCAACAATGTACGTAAGAAGGTCAAGACAGGGGATCTTTCAGGGAGGCTCTACAAAGCAAGGGATAATGGACAACAACAACAACAGGGTCCGCACTAGACCATATCATAGACAGGGTATTACGAGACCATTGTCATCGTCTGGACATCATAGTTCTGGGCAGATGTATGTCATTTACTCTATCCTACTAGACCGGCCGCAAACCAAATTTGGGTAGTGGCGGGTTTTGACTAGAGAGTGCTTTCATTGTAGCCGATTGGACATCACATGAGGGACGGCCCTCAACCTTCAAGGAATTCTAGTCGAGCTTCTGTTCAGTTAGCTGCACCTACTCAGTCTACTCGTAATACTTCAGGTGCGGGAAATAGAGGTCGAGGTGCTAGAGATCATGCTACTAGGAATTAGGAACATGGAAATTCTAGTAGAGGCTAGACGAGAGTTTTGCACTTACTAGATAGGATTTTCAGGCCTCAAATGCAGGTTAAAGTATTCTTTCGATCTGTTAATTGATGCACTTCCTTTGATTGATCTAGTATCTACTCACTGCTATGTGTTCTCATACTTTGCTTTGAGGTTTGATAGACAACCAAAGATGTTAAATTATCCTTTTCTTGTTGCTATTCCCGTAGGTGATTCTCTGTTAGTTGAATATGTGTATCGTAATTGCCAGATTCGAGTTGAGGGTAAAAGTACTCTAACTTATCTTATGGTACTTGATCCAATCGACTTTGATATGGTGATGGGCACAGATTGGTTTTCTCCTTGCTATGCTACAATTGGTTGCCATGCAAAAATAGTCAAGTTTGATATACCCAACAAACCTAATTTTGTATTAAAGGGGGTCAAGACCCAGAAGTTTGTAAAGTTATATCTCTTATGAAGGCCCAATGATTACTAAAGAAAGGTTATATGGGTCTCTTGGCTATGGTAAGAGACATCAAAGAGTGAATACTTAGCTTGGAGAAAGTGCCAATGGTGAAATAATTTTCTGATGTATTTTTTGAGGATTTCCTAGGATTACCTCTAGTACTAGAGATAGACTTCAGTATTGATTTAACACCTGAGATATTACCAATATCTATACCTCCATATCATATGGTACCAATGGAGTTGGGGGGAGCTAAAATAATAGTTGCAAGACTTACTAGATGAGCTTTATCAAACCGAATGGATCACCATAGGTTGCATCAATATTGTTCGTAAAGAAGAAAGATGGGTATCTAAGAATGTGCATTGACTACAGACATCTGACAAGGTAATGATACATAATAAATATCCTTTGCCTAATGATACATAATAAATATCCTTTGCCTCGTATAGACGACCTGTTTGACCAATTGCAGGGAGCTGGCCACTTTTCAAAGATTGATCTTTAGTCTGGTTATCATTAACTTAGAATCAGGGAGGAAGATATTTCCAAGACAGCATTCAAAACCATGTACATGCATTAGGAGTTCCTTGTGATGCCTTTTGGATTGACCAATGCTCCAGGCCCATTCATAGACTCAATGAATAAGGTGTTCAAGCCATTTCTAGACAAAATCATGATAGTGTTCATTAATGATCCTGATATATCCTCGTAGCAAAGAAGAACACGAGCCTCATCTGAGAATTGTGTTGTAGACATTACAACATAAGCATTTTATGTTAAGTTCTCGAAGTACGAATTTTTGATACACTCAATAGCATTTCTAAGGCATGTTGTATCCAAAGATGGAATTATGGTGGATTCTAAAAAGACAAAACAAAAGTTGTGCAGAAATAGCCTAGACCTACTTCACCTACTGAGATCCGCTACTTTTAAGACTTGGCAAGTTACTATAGGCATATTGCAAGATTTCTCCAGAATAGCAGCTCCATTGACCAAGTTAACACAGAAAAATATGAAGTGGATAGAGTAATGTGAGCAGAGTTCTCAGAAACTCAAAACATGTTTGACAACTGCACCAATACTAGTCTTACCATTAGGTTCCGGAGGATATACAGTATTTTGTGATGCTTTAAGAGTGGGATTAGGATGTGTTATGAAAAATGGTTATGTTATAGCCTGTGCTTCGAGAAAGTTGAAGAAGTATGAGCAAAACTATCCTACAAATGATTTGGAGATAGCTGTAGTGGTACTTGCTCATAAGATTCTGAGGCATTACCTATATGTATGGTCTAACTTGTGAGATTAATACTGATCATAAGAGCTTGAAGTACATTTTCCAAACAGAGAGATCTTAATCTTCGACAATGTCAGTGGATGGAACTACTCAAGGATTATGATTGTGTTATTTTGTGTCATCTTGGAAAAATTAATATTGTGGCTAATGTATTGAGCTGAAAATCTACGGGCAGTTTGGCCCATTCGGGAGACTGTTGGCGGAGGAGATATAAAAACTCAAAGGCACAGGTGTCAGATTTTGTTTGGGAAATTCAAAGACATCGTTGGCTTGTGTTCAAGCCAAATTTTCATTAGTATAGTGCATAAAGGCCACTCAATATGAGGATTCCAATTATGAAAATACCGAGATGAGGTCCTAGCTACTAAAAGTAAGAAGATGATTTTTGAATGTGATGTTATTCTTCTAGGTAATCGATTATGTATATCAGATTTAGATACGTTGAAACGAGTTATTCTTGAGGAAACTCACAACTCCAGATATATCATTCACCTTGGTTCCACTAAGATGTATTGTGACGTAAAGTAGTTGTATTGGTGGGAGGTATGAAAAAAGATGTTGCTAACTTTGTTTCTAGTTGTTTGACTTGTCAATCGAGCATCAACAACCCACAAGACTACTACAAAGGGTCAAAATGCTCAAGTGAAAATCGAAAAGTGTTACTATGGATTTTAGTTAGGCTACCATGAACCCTTGGAGGTTATGACTCTGTAGGGATAATTGTATACCGACTAACAAAATCAGCACATTTCCTGCTGATTAAGACTACACAAGGAGGAGTGAGATATGCACAGATATTTATGAATGAAATTGTACAACTTCATGGAGTTCCAGTATCCACCATATCTGATAGAGGATCATAATTCACCTCACGCTTTTGGAAATATTACCAAGAAGCATTGGGTACACTTGTAGATCTTAGTATTGCATTTCATCAGTAGATAGATGGGCAATCTGAACGTTCCATACAAATCTTGAAGGATATGTTGAGAGCTTGCATTCTTAATTTTGGAGGTAGTTGAGATTCTTATCTACTCTTAGCTGAATTTGCCTACAACAATAGCTTTCATTCAAGCACAAATGGCCCATATGAAGCCTTGTATGATAGACTATGTCGTTCTCCTATCGAATGATTTGAAGTTGGAGAATCCGTCGACTTTAAAAATCATGAGGGTTCAAGTTCAGGCAAATGTATTGGGATCGGACTTGATACAAGAAGCTATTGACAAGGTCTAGTTAATTAGACAAAGGTTGCTCAAAGCTCGGACAAAAGTCTTACACAAATAGGAGAAGAAAAGATTTAGCGTTTACAGTTCGGCACAAGGTTCTCCTAGGAATCTTCCTTATGAAAGGTGTGATACGATTCAGGAAAAGAGGTACATTGAGCCTGAAATTTATAGGACCATATGAGATACTTGACCGAGTAGAGAAGTGGGTAGCATTTAACACTTCTCCGTGAGATGTCTTTCATCCATCCAATGTTCCATGTCTCTATGCTAAGAATATGTATAACAGACTCCTTTCATATGCTTGAAGTATCTACCATATAACTTGATGAGAACTTGATGTATGAGAAGGAGCCGGTGACTATTATAGACATACAAGTAAGGAAATTATGATGAAAAGAAATCTAGTGCCTATTATAGACATACAAGTAAGGAAATTATGATGAAAAGAAATTGTATTTGTTAAAGTCTTAGGAAGAAACTATACTGTTGAAGAAGCTACTTGGGAATCAAGGAAAGATATATGAGTTAAGTACCTTTGTTTGCTTCAGTGTACAAGTATGTATTTATTTTAAATTCGGGGACCGAATTTCATAAGGTAGGGAGAATCTAATATCCCATATTAGTAATGGGTATTTAAGTAATTAGCAATATACATATAAAGAAACAATCCGTGAACAAGATGAGAAAAGGACAACAAGTCAATGGGCTAAAGCCCAAAAGTGTGAATCTATTGAGAATTAAGAGGGAGCAAGGGTTAAAATTTTGAAAGAAAAAGAAACCCCTGTGGCAAAACTTAGAAGAAGAAACTGAAGCCTCCTTCGGGTGCTTCGGGTATACTGCAAGATCCTTCCAAACATTCGTCTTGAACTTCAACAATTAAATTTCAAGGTAAATATTTGTTCTTACTTCCATGTGAAACAATATTTTATATACACATGGAATTATGAGAGTTGAGTTAATTGGTGTAAGTGGACGAATTCAGGAGTTCCTTATATTTAGGAACTTTAAGAATTAAGAGAAACAAAAGAATTAAGAGATACAAAAAAAAAGGAGAATAAATTTTTGGTAAAAGCATAAGTAGAAGCTATAAAGAACGACAAAAAAATAATAAGAAGAATACCATTGAGAACATGTCGGGATTGGTAAACCACTGATTAGGGTATATGTTTGGGTGAACATTTGGATGAATAACTTATAATATTAGGTCAAAGTTACAAATGGACAAATTGAGTTACTCATAGAATGGGAAAATACAATCCGAGAGTCAAACATGTAACCCCTGAGGTTAGTTATTCTAATTTAGGTATGAGTTATCCTAAATAGAGAAATTAACACGAGATCGATATGATGTGATTATAGATTTGTTAAAGGAGGTCATATGGATTGCTCAATTTGACGAATTTGGTACTTCGACACGAGTACTGTAAGTAGTAACCTTACTGCAATTTGTGTTTTCATAACCGATATGGTTTATACATGATTTTGAAAATAAAATATATTCCAGAATGCTTTGAAATTGCATATAGGACGAGTCTTTTACTTGATATGATACTGAAACATATATTTGAGATGTTTATCATTATTTTAGATGTTCTCACTGCTACTAGACATGTTTTATTGTTACTTGAGATATGATTACCATTATCAAAATGGAAGTACATGATTTGATGAGAACTTAAATATTCTATACTATTTTGAAAATGCTCTCGTACGATTACAAAGAAAAGTACGAAGGGGAATAAACCTTAATAGATCCCGTAGCTAACAGTGGATTCGTTATACCTGGTACACATTGTATTTACATATTATCATTACAACCACCGGTAGAATTAGAATACAATTACCGATTTCCCTCGATCAGGAACCTAGCAAAATATTTGACTACTTTACAAAGGGTTCATACTATTGGCTATCTCTCAAGGTAGGGAGCCATACACATTACATGATTCATTCTTGAAAACCTCCCAAACCTAAGATTTGATATGACAGTATTTGCAGACTTTATTACCGAATTGTTAATTGATTTTTACTTACATGGAATAGACAACACTGATTATTGCTACCATTTCTGAAAGGGCATTTACTTCATGATATTTTATGATGATGACACTAGCCTGTTTTCTGAATTGTCCCCGTTAAAAAAGATTGTGGTTAAGTATTATTACTTACTGAGCTAGAGGCTCACTTCCCCCTATTTTTTGATAGATACTGCAGGTGGCATTGGCAAGGATTTCATTAACTAGGGCATATGAGTTGACAGTTTCTGGTGAGCCCAGCATTGCTTCGCGTGGACAAGAAGTTTATTTATTTGCTATTGTCCTTTTTTTACTAGTGTCATGAGTATTCTTTTATTATTCTAGACTTGTTAGTACTATACTTCTTTGTATTTGGTGATAGACTTAGTATTATTGATTAGCAAACAGTTAGTTGACAAAGATTATGATTTTTTTGGATAATACTGATTGATTTGTATTTGGTGATGGATTTAGCATTATTGAATAGAAAATGGTTAGTTGATGACGATTATGATTGTTTTGGATAATATTGGTTGGTTAGTTTTTTATTATGAAACAAAGAAATTTCTAATAGGCTCAAAAATAGGAAAACTCTCTTCGATTTTCTATATAATTTCCATCAAGGCTTACTTTGATATCTTAACCCTTAGCGCCGATCATGGCTCTAAATTGGGTCGTGGAAATGAACAAAGGCGCATGTTTGCGCGGGTAGAAGTGTTTATCCAAAGAGAGTACTAACGAGGAAGGAGTGCAAGCGTAACCGTCTTCAGAGTACTTTTTGAGCAAAGGCTTCTAGCAGCAATATTAGGAACCAAATAACCTTATTCGCCCTCCTTTAACCCTCCTCAAAGGGAAAAAGGAAAATTGTTAATCCAAATACCAAAGTAATTCAACTCAAGCTAAAGGCTCACCATTCAGAAGCTTGTTTCTCGTTTCCACCGAAGCCTAAACTCCACCCACTTAGCATTCAGAACAAAACTTTATACATTTCCTGCGTATGAAAGGTAGCATACTACAACAAGAGAATCCTCAAAAGAAAAGAAGACATAATAATTTGGTCCATTCTATTTCACTTGCAGACTTTTATTTATGACACTTGGTATGTGAATTTTACAAAGTATAATCTGGTCTAAACTCAGATAAACACTCGCAGACTTTTATTTATGACACTTGGTATGTAAATTTTACAAAGTATAATCTGGTCTAAACTCAGATAAACAAACAAGGTTGTAATAGCTTAAGGACTAGCTTAACTATGATGATTCTATAAATCACACATGAATCAGATACCGCACTGCACCTAGTTTGAGGCATATTATGATTGATAGACTTTTATGTATATTGCATCAGTTAAGATTTTGATAAACTTTCACAAATATTGATTGTGTCTCAACTTTTTCTTTTCCCAAATAAAATTCAACTTCAAGGAAACAACATTGTAATATAAAATTCCGTACCCATCCCAAATTGTTTATAACAAACCCCAGTAGAGAAGAAATGATAAATTGCACTAACAAAACAAACCCACATTAGAAAATTATCCAACAGTTATAAAACTCGTCAAAGCAGATCATTGAAAACATAGTATCATCCGTCAAGAGCAGGCCCAGCACAGGATATCCAGGTTACCGAAGNCCCACATTAGAAAATTATCCAACAGTTATAAAACTCGTCAAAGCAGATCATTGAAAACATAGTATCATAATATTAGTACTTGGGCAAACTTAAGAGCATGTTGTTCGCCGCCGAGCTGGAGATGACCTGAGACAACTACAAGCATGCCGCCAGCAGGACCAAAATATTGACAATCAATCGTAGTGACAGTATGCTAACACTGTTGAAAGGGAAGGCTAGTAAGTTTTGTCACAATATTTTGGGAACCTTGGATTTTAATGCCCTCAAAAGTCAACATGGAACCTTCTTGGTACAGATTTTCGAGCCCGGCCCGGTTGGTATCGAACGCGAGTAGTAGTGCTCCACGAATGCCTTTGCCACTGCGTTAGCGTCCATATTCCGATGAACTTGTGTAGTGCCTAAGCCCAGGATAACCAATCAATGTTGGAGGAGAAGGTTCTTGTTGGGATATGTTGAGGGGCTTAATATATTATATTTTACATGTATATATATTTTATTTTATTTATTTATTTTTTTTTTTTTTGGTTGGGATGGCTTCAAATCAACGCTTGTTGCTGTTTGTTTTACTTTTTCTTTTTCTTCTTATGGTTGGGGAAAAAGTTGTGAAAGAAGACACTATTCCTATTTGATTGCATCATATAATGTTAATTTATTATTATGAATTAAAAATTTATCAATTTAAATAGGAATATAGTGAGTCCAGAATTTAAATGATGGAAAAAAAGATAAAAATAATTAAAGTAAGGGGCAAAAAAAGTTTCTATTTTCTACTATATCGCACTAATTTAGTATAATATATGTCTTCCATCAAGAGAGATTATATAGTCTGTTTGATCAAACTTCTCAAATCAGCTTATTTAGAGAAGTGCTTTTTTCAAAAGTGCTTATAAAAAAAGTATTTTTTTAGGAAACAGTTTATGTTTTGCCAATAAATTTAAAAAACACTTTGGAGTAGCAATTAGTGTTTGACCAAACTTTTGAGAAGTGCTTCTAAGTGTATTTTTCACAACAATATTTTTTAAATAAGTGTTTTCGGAGAGAAACTACTTTTTTAGCTTCTGAAAATAGCTTTTGTTATTCGCTAAAAGCACTTATTTTTCTTCTAAAAACTTGGTCAAACACCTTTTTTTTTTAAAATAAGCACTTTTCAGAAAAAATTAAGCACTTTGGCCTCTCAATAGCTTGGCTAAGCAGGCTATAGGTCTTAATGGTCGTTAATGTCCAATGAGGCATATAGCAAACTGAATTAGTGCCCGATATAATTAATAGAAT
>JACEIK010002179.1:172818-187541 GCA_018107945.1 Datura stramonium | reverse complement strand
TCATATGTGGAGGTACTGCCATATCTTGGAGATCTACAAAGCAGTCTCTCGTAGCTACTTCATCAAATCATGTTGAGATAATAGTTATTCATGAAGCAAGTCGAGAATGTGTGTGGTTAAGGTCCATGATACATCTCATTAGAGAAAAATGTGGTTTGAAATGTGACAATGTACCCACAATTTTGTATGAAAATAATGCAACATGCATAGCACAACTAAAGGGAGGATTCATAAAAGGAAATAGAACGAAGCACATCTCGCCAAAGTTTTTCTACATACGAGCTCCAAAAGAATGGTGATATCAATGTGCAACAAATTCGTTCAAGTGATAATGTGGCTGATTTATTCATCAAATCTATACCAACTGCAACTTTCAAGAAGATGGTACAGAAGATCGGGATGCAAAGATTCAAGAATGTTCTAATTAGGGGGAGTTAATACGCGTTGTACTCTTTTCCCTTACGAGGTTTTGTCCCACTAGGTTTTCCTTATAAGGTTTTTAATGAGGCAGCCAAAATGCATATTATTAGATATGTGTACTCTTTTTTCTTCACTAGATTTTTTTCCACTGGGTTTTTTCTAGTAAGGTTTTAATGAGACACATTATCTATAAATAGACATTCAATGGGGAGTGTTATAAATATATTTGAACTATAGTGAATTTCTATAAAGGTATTTGTATTGTAGTGGATACATGTGTTTATATTATAGTGAAAGTCTATCTTTTGGAGAAAAGTTAGGAGAAATTATCCCTATAAATATAGGGATTCTCCTTCATTGTATTTCATCCCATCTAGAGAAATAAGAACTTCTCTCCTCTCTCTTTCTCTATAATATTCTTGTTCTTTCTTTATTATTTCATAACAGTTTTGTACTTGTGGTATAACTCTATTTGTAGTGTAATTTTTTTTTAAAAAACTTTCACAAAAACTTTTTTTCCTTTTCGATAAAAAAGTTGTTCTTTTTTTTTCCTTTTTCATTGTCAACAAAGAGTTTTTTTTCCTTTTTGATAATTTTTTTCCTTTTTGATAATTTTTTTCCTTTTTAATAGTAATGTCCTAATATTCTTATACTTTTAATTTTTTTTAATTTATAAATTCTTTTACTTTTATAAATGAATTTATAATTGCATAATTTAATTCATCAACTCTTCTACATCAACATCTTTGATTCAATCTCCAACCTTCATTTTCGTGTTAATCTATCTTCTTCTCTTTTCATGTTATGAATTTCTTTTATGTTGCAGATTTAAAAAGAGACAATAGTAATTTGTTATTCCAACTCAAGTTATTTATATTTTAAAATAATTTAACATAGATTGTCTGTAATGACATATACGCCATTACGAGGGGAATAAGTTTTGAATATCCTAACTGGCCTAAGTCATAGGTAGGAAGGCATTGGTTGAGTGTTAGTGAAAATTCTGAGTTGGGGAGTGGTTTGAGAGCAGGAATTGGGAGCTACTGGTTACGGGGGAGTGAAAATTCTGAGTTGGGGAGTGGTTTGAGAGTAGGAATTGGGAGCTACTAGTTACGGGAGACTGCAACGGGAAAATTTCCGTTGCAGCGAGACCATTATGATGGTCGGAGTCCCGTTGTAATGTACCAGGAGAATAATCGCCAGATCCATCATGGAAGTGCCTTGACCGCCATAACGTATCCACTGTAGCGGATGACGAGAATTAGTATGTGGGTTTTTAAGTGGGATTTCAGGGGTTATGCCCCGTTATTTCTAAAGCATGAAATTCTGGAATTAGTGGTGACTTTTTCAAGAGCGAAGTAATTCCCCTTCCTAATGTAAGAGTTTGATTTGATTTTTCATTATTTTGATTCCCTAACCTGTTTATGGTAGAGAATTCTAGGTGAAAAACCTTATAATGATGAAAAGTAAGAGAATTAATTGGGCATTGAAGGATGATTGGTTCCTATATTTGTAAACTCGTATTTGTTGCTTCCTAGGGGGACTGTGATGTATAGTTTCATATACATGATAGTATGAGACCTAGAAATTGGTAAAGTTAGAACTCTTAACTCAAAAAACTGCTTTAAGGGAGCCTAGAGGAGCAGAAAACTCCATGAACTAGGTTGGGATGATCATAGCAAGGTTGGATTATCATAATTTAACCTTGAAATATCAAATTAGACCATATAATGGGTAGAACCAAGAGGGTGTGAATTTCCAATCCCTTGGTCAAAGATGTGAATGATGGAATGTTATTTTATTATTTATTTTAGACTTTGAACGTTCAGAAGTGCTGTGAAAGGCAAGGCTCCAGTGAAGTGATTGACATTCGATCCTCTAAGTCAAGGTAGGTTATGGTTTAGAAGGGGTTAGACTTTTTATAATGGCATGTATAGATGTGAACTGATAATGTGTATGTTAGTCTCTAGACCTTAAGGGTTTTAAATCTTTCTCGTTGAGTTCCCTGATTGAGTGATCCTAATGCGATGTTGTTACATGTGTAGTATAGAAGTAAATATGTATGTTTGTGCATGATCTTTTGTATTTGTTGGGAATGATCTCAAATTATTTGAATGTTTACGTTAATGGAGGTAAGATGATACCTCCTAAAAGTCATGTCAAAGGATTTAATGATAATATATTAATTATGAGAATGAATGTGGATACTATGAATATTCTGAGATGAGTGGCTCGTTTCCGAGAGGAGCATCCGAGCGAGCAATGATGATTGAGTGGCTCTTGCACAAAGGGAGCATCCAGACGAGAAAATGAGTGGGAGGTGTACCACGCCAGTACAGTATATGGATTTCTAGAGTCCCCTGCAGGTTATGAATGGAGGGGCAAAAATAAGATCCTATGGCATGTGTGAACATCGTTGATCAGTGATTGAGTGTTCATGATTATGTGATGGAGGTGTGTGCCCGGTACATCACTGATGGTACGATACTAAGACAAGACCCGAATAGTAAAGATTGGTATAGAAGTATTGGAACTGGCTAAATCAAAATCCTTCCATGTGTAGTTTATATGTGGTTGCAATATTAATATACTTGTGTATGACTTTTTATTACTTGTAAAGTAATGTATGAGTTTGTAATGAGTTGATGAATTGATTGTTGAGAATTCAATTGTATATCCCATGTGATCTGTGGTGAGTTGACTATTCAAATTGTAGTTATGTATCAATTGAATGAAGTTGATGAACTAATTATTGAGAATTGCTAAGTGCAATTTTAAGGTTGTCAGCTGAGTCGAGTTACCGCCTACGCAGTACCGCTGCAGCGGCAGTATCCTTAACACTGTGAGAAGATTGCTGCTATGGTCACATCACCGGTGCAACAAGGCCCAATCTAGTGAGCAGGCCAATTACACCTTACTCTGACTTATTCTAGAATTCGTGTTATCTAATCACTATCTGTTTTAGTGAATGTATGTTGTTGTTTTACATGTATATACATTATTATGTAAGGTCGGATGATGATGCCTACTAGTATATTATGCCCTCATCTATAGGAGCAGCTAGATATCCGAGGGTGGGCTGATTTCTTTTGAGCTGCTGAAATTTCCCTTGAAAGGAGATGTCTTTTGTTTCGGATATTGACTTATTTATTTTCTTATTTTAATGCTCGTAGAATGCGGCTAGGTAGTTGTCCTCAAGTACAATGACTTTCAGTTTCTGAGGATGTAAAAGATAGATGCCGCCAGTAATTATTTTCACTTTTATAAGACTTCCATTTTTTTAATTGTAAGAGTGCTTATTTAATAGTATGAATGTCAAAATCGGATGAACAAGTTGCGACACGTTGGTCCGTCCATCAGGGGAATTAGTGTGGGTGCCAATCACGATCATTTGAATCGTGATATAATTTAATTAGGGGTGTAATTGGGAGATAATATCCTATTGCTCGCTGGATAATATGAACTACCATTAAGTTGGTTGCAAAGTATTATCTAAGTTGTAGAGGATAATCCCGTTAAAATAACCTCTCCGTTGTATGTTCCTCCTTATCAGATGGATAATCGGTGTGATACACTTATAGTCTCGCATAACCTTTGCACTTTGACTATAAAAGTCTTTTAAGACTTTATACAGGTTAAGCGATCACTCCTGAGTTAAATGTTGTTTTGAGTTAATTCAATTTGGATTTTATATGAGCATTATCTTCTTTATTTATGCATTTTGTGTTAGTTAGAAGTTTACATTTTTGTAACTTATTTTGTAATTACTAATTTGTACCAATTTGCATAAAAATATTTTTAATTAGTATTATGTCATCATTTTATTTACTATTGCAAATGATTTCTTCTCATTTATCTGGCATTAGTAACTAGATATGGTTAATCACTTAGTTACTGTCACGATCCGAGCTGCAATCCTGATTCGAGACACGGGACCTAGAACCATGAATGGCTTCAAATCAACCTATGATATGAACATAGCAACTAAAGAAAACTTAATAAAGAGGAAACTGATATCTTAAATATGAATAAATGGAGGTCTGAATAATATAACAATCATAAACATAGTCAACACTCGACAATGCTGAAAATCTACATCATATCTGATAAGCCTCTAAACTGTCTAATGAGTTGATAGGACAACACACCACACAAGCTCACTAAAGTGTGTCACTGAATATAACATAATTAAATGCTAAACTGAATATCCTCGAAAAATGAGGACTCACCAACTATGGGGACTAAACTAAACTGTAGGGAACTGGACTAGCAGCGCAACTGAGTCTGATCGTTTGGACCTATATCATGAAATGATACATCATAGAGTAGGTGGTCAGTACTTGAAATATACTGAGTATTCAAGATAAGTAAAACATGTTAAATAGATGTTAACTAAAATAATGCATATAAACATAAATCATAAGATCATGAGAGTAAAGACTGCATACTGAAATTTAAATTTGAAACATGTATATATAAACTGAGTATCATATCTGAATAGAATGACCCATAGCTAAAAATAGAAATCATATGACTTGTAATAGATGAAAACATAAGTAAAAGTTCATAAACTGATCATTAGGTCAAACTTGTTGTAACACATAATATCATAAGTCATGAACATGAATAACTGAAATCATGAGGAACAATGGGAGACTCGTCATAACTGACACCATCACAATAGAGCTTACGTGATGCCCCAACTAACACACTCAAGTGGGCAGGGCCGTCCAAAATCTTGTCAAGGCTAAGGACGCTACCATGATATCGATATCAAGCGGAAGGCTCCTTGCGGGCGGGAAAACTCTCTTGATAGGTCTCAAATATAAATATACCTACGTTGTCTCATAGTTTATGAGACTGAAAAATCTTGAAACCCCAACCCTACTCAGTGCTAGACACTACTGTAAAACATATGCATAGTGCTCCTATTATTTTTCAATAAAGTTGAAATCATAATCAAATGCATAGCCTGAAATATGAACATGGAGAGTCTTGACTCCAAAACATATCATAAGTTATAATGGGAGTCTTGACTCCAAAACATATGATAAGCTGATCTTACTAGCCTTGGCTAAATCATAAAAACATACTTAACTTGTGTGGGCTTGCCCAAATCTTAAAATTACGCATACTTGAAATATACTTCATAAGTCAAAATCATGGATTCATACATGGGTAATTCATAAACATTCATTCATGCTAGATATCTCATCAAACTTGAAATCATGATTCATAAACTTGACTTTTTCATAAAACTTGCATAATAGGGCATAATTTCTAAAACTTGAAATTATGAATTTATAATCAAATTGTATAATAAAATCTGCTCATAAATCTTAAAACATGTTTTTGGAACATGAGTGGAATTGACCCATAGACATATCATAGAGAATTTCATAAAAGTGGGTTAAAATCCTATAAGATCATAAACTTGGATTTGAACTTGAATTCATGGACTTAAGGAGAAATTTGAGCATGAGAGTGAAAGAAAACTCTCATTCATACCCCTACATACCTGGGTAAACTAACTCTCAACTCGTCTTTGAAAGCCCAAGAGAATTGGGGAAGAATTGATAAAATTTCTAAATTGATCTTCTAAGAGAATTCAAAGCTTTGCATTCATGGGAAAGCCTAATGACTTGGAGTAGGCTAAAACCTCTTAAAACACTCCTTTTACGGTTTAAAACGACATAGTTTATGATTTATAAAAATACCCTTAATGATTTCGCAGAAAAAATTGCACTGTCAGCTGCTACGACTCGTACCACGAGTCATACAATCCTCCTACGACTCGTGACTTGCTCCCGTGGTTAGCCAATCCAATTTTCTCCAATTCTATGAAGATTTCCATGATTGCCTATCACGATCCATAACTCCCTACTATGAATAATACGACCACTCATATAATCAGCACCTGAAAAATCCAATGACCTGCTACAACTCCTGACCACGAGTCGTACCCACATACCATGACTCGTGGTTGTAAGGGTGAACTTCTGGCTCTCCACCAAGGATCATCATACGACCCGTACAAACACCTTACGACTCGTACAATGAGTCGTACTGAGAGAAAACTTCCATATTTTCTGCTGAAACATACTTCGAATCCCGAATCTAGTCTTAAAAATTTTTGGGGTATTACAATATCTCCCCCTTGGGAACATTCATCCTTGAATATGGATTAAGCATATTGAAAGGCTGGGAAAAGGAATTGCAATTCCAAATGCTAAACATCTGAAGTTGAAAACTGATGGAGTGACTAACCTCGAATTGATACACATGACTAAACTGAATTCATGAACCTTACATACACGGTAAAACATAAAAGGAACTGAGAGACATGAACTTGACATGAAACTGGATAGAGTACTATGGATGAAACTGATACCTCATGCTGGAACTGAGTCGGAAGGGAAAAGATGTAGGTATCTAACCATTATATCTGCTTCGGCTTCCCACGTAGATCCTTCCATAAGCTGATTCCTCCATAAAACCTTCACTGAAGCTACTTTTTTGTTTCTCAACCTTCGAACCTGACGATCAAGGATCTCAACAGGAATCTCCTCATAAGTAAGGCTATCCTTCACACCTATGCTCTCCATCGAAACAACTACGGCCGGGTGACCAATGCACTTCTTCAATAGAGATACATGAAAAACTGAATGTACCAAAGCTAATTCTATTAGTAGCTCCAACTCATATGCCACTTTGCCCACTCGCCTCAGAATCCTGTAAGGACCACCATATCGGGGACTTAACTTCCCTTTTTCCCAAATCTCATCACTCCCTTCATGGGAGACACCTGAAAAATCACTCAATCATCAACTCAAAACTTAAGTTCTCTCTGTCTCACATTCGCATACAACTTCTGATGACTCTGAGGCCTGAGCTATTTTCAGCCTTTCCCTAATAAGTTTGACTTTCTCCATGGCCTCATGAACTGAATCTGGCCCTATCAGTGTAGGCTCGCCTACTTCAAATCACCCGATAGGTGATTTATACCTTTGCCCATAAAAAGACTCAAATGGAACCGTCTGAATGCTGGAGTGGTAAATGTTATTGTATGCAAACTCAATGAGAGGCAAACGATCATCCCAATTACCCTTGAATTAAATCACACAAGCTCTCAGCATATCTTCAAGAGTCTGAATTGTCCGCTCAGCTTGACCATTTGTTTGCGGGTGAAATGTCGTGCTAAGCTTGACCTGAGTACCAAGTCCCTTCTGAAATGATTTCCAAAACTGTGAGGTAAACTATGTACCTCTATTTGAGATGACGGACAAGGGAACTCCGTGCAACCAAAGTAACTCCCGAATGCACAATCTATCATATGTCTAAATTGAATCGATAGTTTTGACCGATAGGAAATGTGTTGCTTTAGTCAACCTATCTACAACTATCCATATAGAGTCGTATTGTCAGTGTGTACGAGGAAATCCTGTAATAAAGTCTATATTGATCTCTTCTCACCTCCAAGTAAGGATACTAATGTCGTGTAGCATACCTCCAGGTCTCTGATGCTCAACTTTCACTTGTTGACAATTTGGACACTTAGCCACAAACTCTACTATGTCCTTCTTCATGCCATTCCACCAATAGATCTCCCGTAGGTCACTGTACATCTTAGTGACACCTGGGTGGATGAAATACCGAGAGCCATGAGCCTCGCCAAACATCTGCTCTCTCAAGTTACTAACACCCAGAACACATAAGTGACCCTGATAACAAAGTACACCATCTCCCCCTTGGGAGAAGACCTCCACCTTCTGATTTTGGGCAGATTCCCTTAACTTTACCAAGATAGGATCCTCGTCTTGCCTAACCTTGACTTCGGTCACCAATGACGATTCTGACCTATTTTAAACAATGAAACCACCATCTATTGAGTCAACAAGGCAAACCCCTAAACAAGCGAGCCTATGAACATCCTTTGCCAACTCCTTCCTTCCATCCTCAACATGAGACACACTCGCCATGGACAGACTACTAAGGGCATCAACCACTACACTGGCCTTACCTGAATGATAAAGAACACTCATGTTGTAGTCCCTGAGAAGTTCTAACCACCTCTTTTGTCGTAAATTCAGGTCCTTTTGAGTGAACACATACTGAAGGCTCTTGTGGTCCATGAACATATCCACATGCACCCCATACAAGTAGTGGCTCCGAATCTTCAATGCAAATACCACGCCGCCAACTCTGGGTCATCATGTGTCAGGTAATTCTTCTCATGAGTCTTAAGTTGTCTGGAGGCATTCGCAATGAATTTACCATGCTGCATCAACACACAACCAAGACCAATCCTAGAGGCATCATAATACACAATGAATCTATCTATGCCCTTTGGTAGAGTCAATACTAGGGCTGAAGTGAGTCGTTTCTTCAACTCCTAAAAACTCTTCTCACAGGCATCCGATCATTGAAATTTGACGTTCAACTTAGTAACGACGCTATAATGGATGAAATCCTTGAACAAACCTCCCGTAATATCCAGCTAAACCTAGAAATCTCCTGATATTCGAAGGATTAACTGTTCTCAGCCAATTCTTCACCGCCTCTATCTTTTGAGAGTCCACTACACACCCTCGCTTGATATCACATGACCCAAAAATTCTACTGAATTCAACCAAAATTCACATTTGCTAAAATTTGTAAATAGTTGGAAATCCTTGAGAATTTGTACCACAATCCTCAAATGAGCGTCATGCTCCTCTTCACTCCGAGAGTATATGAGAATATCATCTATGAAGACAATTACGAACATATCCAAATACGTCGTGGATACCCGTTCATCAAATCTATAAAAGTTGTTGGAGAATTCGTTAGTCTAAAAGATATAACGACAAACTCATAATGACCATACCGAGTCCTGAAGGCTATCTTCAGAATCTCTCTAACTCTGAGCTGATGATAGCCGGATTTGAGGTCTATCTTTGAGAAGCACTTAGCAACTTGAAGTTGGTCAAACAAGTCATCAATTATGAGGAGAGGATACTTGTTATTGATTGTGACCTTGTTCAACTGACAATAATCAATGCACATTCTAAGGGAACCATCCTTCTTCTGGATAAAGAAAACTGGTACAACCCACGGGGATTTACTAGGCCTGATGAAACCCTTATCTAGGAGATCTTTCAACTGCTCTTTCAACTCCTTTAGCTTGGCTGGAGCCATTTTGTAAGGAAGAATGGATATAGGTTGCGTATCATGGAGAAGGTCGATACCAATGTCAATCTCCTGCTCGGGAGGGACTCATGATAGATCATTGGGAAACACCTTCGGATACTCACACTATAGGAACTAACTGAAGAGTTGAGGTCTCTGACATCGCATCCTTAATCCAAGCTAGGTGGTATACACAGCCTTTGGAAATCATCTTTCTAGCCTTGATATAGGAAACAAAATGACCTACAAGCACAACTGAACTACCTTTCCATCTTAGGATTGGCTCACCCAAAAATCAGAACTCTACCGTAGGAGTTCTACAATTTACTAAGGCATAACATGCATGCAACCAGTCCATACCAAAGATAACATCAAAATCGGTCATGTCTAACTTTATTAGATCAACTGAGGTGACTTTCTGAAGGACTGTGACAGGGTAATTTCTGTATACCCGTCGAGCTATAACTGAGTCAACGACTGAAGAAGAGACTGGGATAGGATTTCCGAATTGACTCTGAAACTAATAGCAACATAAGGAGTCACAAAAGATAAGGTAGACCCTGGATCTAACAATGCATACACATCAAGATGGAATACTCATAACATACCAGTGACCATATCTGGAGAGACCTCCTGCTCCTGACGTGATGAGAGGACATAAAATCTGTTCTGACGCTGACCACCACCTGCACTAATGGATGCACCTTGCTGAGCTGAGCGTGTTGGTGGAGCTGCTGAACTGGTGGTTGGGTCACAGACTCTACTAAGGCCCTGTCTGCCTGAAGGGCAGTCTCTAAGCAGATGTCCAGGCTTCCCACACCCATATCACGTGCCTGAACCCGCTAGGCACTTTCCGGTATGCCTCCTACCACACCTGCCGCAAACTGAAATGTTGGGCTCTCCTGAACTGCTCCCCTAACCTCTGGAGCCTATTTCCCCACCCCTCTGATCATGACTAGGTCTAGACGGAACACTAGCTGATGATGGCGCTTGTGCTGATAATCTCTGGTGGGACTGCTGCTGACGCCCTCTACCAAACCTCTGCTGGAACTGTCCATAACTCCCTGTCTTGGCTCTCTTGGCCTCTCTCTCCCTCTCCTTGATTTGATCTGCCTCTATCTACTGGGCGTATATGACCAATCATGAGAAGTCTAGATCACTTTATAGCATAGAACACTCCTTGACCAGTGAGTCTGATACCCCTCTCACAAACCTGCTCATATAAGCCCTCTGATTCACAACCATCTTCAGCACGTACTTGGACAGTCGGGTAAACTCCACGGCATAATCTTGGACAGTCTTGTGGTAATGCTTCAGTTTGACGAACTCTGCTACCTTCGCCT
Organism: Datura stramonium; assembly: GCA_018107945.1. Taxonomy (NCBI): domain Eukaryota; kingdom Viridiplantae; phylum Streptophyta; class Magnoliopsida; order Solanales; family Solanaceae; genus Datura; species Datura stramonium. The sequence goes on along the minus strand of JACEIK010002179.1, from coordinate 176,610 downwards.
CCCTCAACTCTCTAGGGAAAAACCTATCTAAGAAAGCAGTAACGAACTTATCCCAACTCATGGGAACTGCTCCCACTGATCTACCATCCTTCCACTGGCGATACCATATGTAAGCAACCCCCTCAGCTGGTAGGAGTCTAAATCTGCACTCTCCTCTCCAGTCACCCATAATATGGGTGATCTTCTGCACCTCCTCAATAAACTCATGCGGGTCTTCATCCACTTTTGATCCCAGAAACTCAGATGGATTCATCTTGAGAAAGTCCCAAACTCTAGTCGTTGTTGTGTTCCAATTATGAGGAACATGATCTATCGCCTGCTGATTAACCTGAGTGGTCATAGTCTGTGCCAACATCTAAAATGTCGCTCTAAACTAAGCATGAATGACTTGCTCGGGCATAGGATCTGCTGGTGCTGGTGGGGATTGCTGATGCCCCTTTCTATTGCCATTGTCATGGCTATTTTCATTGCCATTATTTCTTCCATTCACTCGATGAGGAGGCATGTTTCTTCAAACGCGTATAGCATGAGTTAGAAGGATAGATAGATACTTCATCGCACGGCATAGATCATGGAAGAAGGAAAATTTTCTAAAATGTCTTGTAGCCTCTTCCCCATAAGTGTGGCGCGCTTCACACCCATGGAAAAGACTCTACTCAACGCGACTTTCAAACATCCTAGGGCACTCTAAACCTTTTCTTTGATACCAAGTTTTTCATGACCCGAGCTGGGACCCCGGACCGAGATACGGGACCTAGAACCACGAATGGCTCCAAGTCGACCCATGACATGAACATAGAAACTAAAAAGCACTTAATAAAGCGAAAACTGATATCTTAAACATGAATAAGCGGAAGTCTGAATGAAATAAATATCATAAACAGAGTCAACACTCGACAATGTTGAAAATCTACATAATGTCTGATAAGCCTCTAAAATGTCTGATGAGCTGATGGGACAACACCCTTAACTAGCTCGCTAAAGTGTGTAGCTGAATATAACATAATCAAACACTAAACTAAATATCCTCGGAAGATGAGGACTCACTAATGATGGGGACTGAACTAAACTGCGGGGAGCTGGACTAACGGTGAAACTGAGTCTGATCATATGGACCTGTATCATGAAACGATACAACATAGAGTATGTGATCAGTACTTGAAATGTACTAAGTATTCAAGGTAAGTAAAACATGCTAAGTAGATATTAACTAAAATCATGCATATAAACATAAATTATAAGATCATGAGAGTAAAGACTGCATGCTGAAATCTGAATCTGAAACATGTATATAGTCATAAACTGAGTATCATATCTGAATAGAATGACCCAAAGAGAAATAAAAATCATATGACTTGTTATAGCTGAAAACATAAGTAAAATATCATAAACTGATCATTGGGTCAAACTTATTGTAAAACATAATATCATAAGTCATGAACATGAATAACTAAAATCATGAGGAACAATGGGAGACTCGTCATAATCGACACCATCATAATAGAGTTTACGTGATGTTCAAACTATCACACTCAAGTGGGCAGAGCCGTCCAAATTCTTGACAGGGTTAAGGACGCTACCATGATATCAATATCAAGTTGAAGGCCCCTTGTGGGTAGAAAAACTCTCTTGAGAGGTCCCAAATATAAATATATCTATGTTGCCGCGTAGTTTATGAAACTGAAAACTCTTAGAACCCAAAGCCTACTCGGTGCTAGACACCACTCTAAAAAATATGCATAGTGCCCTATCGTTTTTCAACGAAATTGAAATTATAATCACATGCATAGCCTGAAATCTGAACATGGTGAATCTTAATTAAAAAACATATCATAAGTTGTGATGGGAGTCTTGACTCCATAATATATGATAAACTGATCTTATTAGCCTTGGCTAAATCATGAAAACATACTTAACTAGTGTGGGCTTGTCCAAATCATAAAATCATGCATACTTGAAATATACTTCAAAAGTCAAAATCATGAATTCATACATGGGCAATTTATAAACATTGATTCATGCTAGATATCTCATCAAACTTAAAATGATGATTCACAAACTTGACTTTTCATAAAACTTGCACAATAGGACATAATTTCTAAAACATAAAATCATGAATTTATAATCGAATTGTATATAAAATCTGCCCATAAATCTTAAAATATGGTTTGAAACATGAGCGGAATTGACCCATAGACATATCATAGAGAATTTCATAAAATTGGGTTAAAATACTATAAGATATTAAACTTGAATTAGAACTTGAGGAGAAATTTGAGCGTGAGAGTGAAAGAAAACTCTCATTCATAGCCTACATACCCGGGTACACTGATTCTCAACTCGTTTTTGAAAGCCCAAGAGAATTGAGGAAGAATTGATAGAATTTCTAGATTGATCTTCTAAGAGAATTCAAAGCTTTACATGCATGGAAAAGCCTAATGACTTGGTGTAGGTTAAACCCTCTTAAAAAACTCCTTTCAAGGCTTAAAATGACGTAGTTTAGGATTTATGAAAATACCCTTAATAATTTCGCAGAAAAAATTGCACTGCAGTTGCTACGACTCATATCACGAGTCGTACAATGCTTCTATACTCGTGGCTTGAACCTGTTGTTAGCCAATCCAATTTTCTCCAACTCTTTGGAGATTTTCACAATCACCTATCACGACCCGTAACTCCCTACTACGAATTGTACAATCACTCATATATACAGCACCTGAAAAATCCAATGACCTACTACGACTCTTGACCATGAGTCATACCCACACACCATGACTCATGGTGCATACTCGTGCTTGGGAGGGTGAACTTCTGGCTCTCCACTATGGGTCATCCTACGACCCATACAAAAACCTTTCGACTCATACGATGAGTATGAGTCGTACTGAGAGAAAACTTTTAAATTTTTTGCTGAAACATACTTCGAATCCCGAATCTAGTTTTAGTAACTTTTGGGATATTACAGTAGTTAGACTTATATTAATTTTATAAAAATATTTATTTATTTAATGTTGTTTATCTATTTTGAATAATTAATGAGTTCTCATGCTTAATCACTTCAATATTTTCAACCAATTCAACCAATCTTTTGTTTATCCTTTTAAATATAATTAATAAATACGACAGAGATGTACATTTATAGGCCTCAAAATGTATCTAACACTTTTCTTTTGCGGTACCTTGAATCTTTACTTAACTCTGGTGATATTGACTAATAAAATAAAGTTATTTATAATTTAATTTGTTATAGTTTTCTAACACACCTTAATTCGTTAAGTGATGATTCTTTTCTTTTAACATCTTAAAAGAGTTGTTATATGTCGATGTCCCGTCTTTTGTGAGAAAAATAGGACATGACAGTGTGATGACTCTGCTAGGGATTCTTAGGTTCTAACTATTACATATTTGATTTTATGTGGAATTTTGTGTTTTTTCTTGCATTGGATTGTGCATTCTATTGTTGAATTTACGTATTTTGACTTTTACTTTAGTTATTACTTCCTTAGTTTAATTTTCTTTCCTTCCATATACACTCCTTTCCTTATTCCCGTTATTTATATCATATTTCAATTATTTGCTTTCATGTTTGATCCATTTTCTTATTCTCTTTATTTATTGCTATATTTAAATTATTTTTCTTTCTATGTTTAATCTTCTTCCTTATTCCCTTTACTAGTGAACTTAGCTGCGGTTTGCACGGTCAGAAAGTACTTCGTTGATATTTATAAAATAAAATTTTAAAATATTGAGTGCTAAAAATATTATTAAAAGAGTCTTAATTCAATTTATTAT
>JACEIK010002179.1:143053-145998 GCA_018107945.1 Datura stramonium | reverse complement strand
ATATATATCTTCGGCTAGAGAAGAGAGAGTACGAAGGAAACAATAATTTTTCATCCGTTTACACTAGATACGCCGTCCAAATTCAAACTAACCTCGGGTATTGAATTCCAATCCCGTAGGGAGCATTGTTGTGGTGTTATTTTCGTGAAATTCGCCCGACGAATCGTAACTCCACCGAGCAAAAGTTATCAGAATTGCTTCAAACTTGTTTCTATGCGATCATAGGCTTCAAGTAAGTATTTCTCCCTTCTGAATTCTTGGGAAATTATACGTCTTCGGCAGTGTTTCATTAAGTTGAGGTATAGTCAATATTAGTATTATAAGTTATTATTTCTGCCGAATTTAGTACTGAAACTAGTCTCATTCTCTCAGTAATATGATTCCATCTAGGAAGGGCTATTGAATACCAGTTGAAACTCACTAGTTACCGAGGAAACGACACTCGAGGTATGTTAAGGAAAATTCCTTCAGCAAGATAGCTTCTTTAGTATTGTAATATAGATTGATTCCTAGTAACAGATTCAAAAGCCGTATCGAGTTGTGTATATTGAGGCCTCGAGGGCCGTATCGAGTTCTGTATATTGAGGCCGCGAGGGAGGTATTGAGTTCTGTATATTGAGGTCGCGAGGGCCATATTGAGTTCTGTTGTATTGAGGCCGCGAGGGCCATACTGAGTTCTGTATATTGAGGTCGCGAGAGCCATATCAAGTTCTGTTATACTGAGGCCGTGAGGGCCATAGTGAGCTTTAATAGAGTAAGGTCATGAGGGCCACAGTGAGTTCTATTAAATCAAGGCTGTGAGGGCTGTTTAGAGTTACAAGTATACTACGATCACCGGTAATCAGATAGTAGAACATATATTGCTTGTATTTGTTGAGGCTTATGGGGGCCCAGGCAAGTTATTCTTGTATGGCTTGTACCTTCCGAGGCTTATGGGGGCCTAGGTAGGTTATTCTTGTATGGGTTGTACCTTCCAGGCTTATAGGGGCCGGTTAGGTTTTTGGTTTGTATATATATATATGTGTACCTTGTTAATTAAGTACTACAAATAGCAAGATTGTTTAGGTTAAACTCTTGCCTTTCTGTATGATTATTTTAGTTCTTCAGCTTCCATTCAGTTATTACTCTACTGCCCTACATATTCGGTACATATTGTACTAATTCTCTCCGTGGGCGCTGCATTACTTTCCTGCAGGTGCGGCTAGGCACAGATCAAGACCCTTCTAGGTCCCAGCCAGGACTAGCAGCATAATTAGCTCCCTTCTTCCAGAGCTAATAGCTAGAAGTTCTATTTTTGTTGATTGTTCAATTTTTGGGTAGGTTGGGGCCCTGTCTCAACCACTATTCTACTTCTAGAGACTTGCAGATGTACATTTCCCAGTGATTAGTCTGTCGTTCGCCGTGTGGCGCCTAGGTGTATGTTTCATTTTGTGATGAAGATCGTGTGTGGCCTTGTTTAGCTGTTGAGTAGTGTCCTTGTCAGCTATGGCATGTGTAAGTCGTTGTTAGCTATGGCATGTGTAAGTCGCTGGATTTTCATTACATTCATAACTAGACATCATGGTGGTCTTGTCGGCTCGCAGAGGACTCCCTATCATTAGCTGTTTCTGGGTAGTTGTTTTATTTTACAGGTGGCTATGCGACCTTGTCGGCCGGAGGTTATATTTACAGTTGAGATATAGCCCGTTGTTTTCTTTATTCGGGGAGAAAGTTTGCACCAGAAATGCATAAGTTAAGTCTGGTCAGTCCAGACCCTAGTAGGGCACCAGGTGCCAGTCATACCCCCATAGGCGGGGTGTGACATATCTGATAGAAAAGGATCCCATGATCCTGAACGGATCTTACCTGGGATCTTAAATCCCAAGTTTATCTATGAAGAGTGGATCTAATTGTAATAGTGTCTATAATTGATTTCTTTTGTGTAATACTAAGTGATAGGACCTCATTGGTAAGTGCTACAAGATCTCGTGCATTGGAACCCATGGTTATGGACCCCAATCCGTTAGTATGGAACATTTTCTTTTCCAAGTGAAATCCCCTAGTATATGAAAGAGTGAAAAAGTGTTTTCGTTGTTGTGGAATAAGAAGCCTTCGTATTTTGATGCACACATTTAATTTATTCGGAGCTATTAGAGCGGGATCTACTTTTTGGGGAATATGAGTCAAAGCAATAACAAAAATATTTCTGTAGAACATCTTTCACAATCCCTGGAGAGAGATGGCTCACTAATAGACTAAGGGATAAGTCATTCGACTCATTCACATCCAGATCATGAATGTTTGGAATCCATATTATGCAAAGAGACATTGCTTTTGCTAATTCGAATTGAAGGGTGATATAAAAATTGGTCTATTTCTGTCATCATATCCACAGTTAGCCCATTCATCCTAGTTAGCAGTTCCAGCTCCATATAAAGGTCACGGTCGATATCGTCACTAGCATCAAGATTGTCACTATCATCAATATCATCACTATCATCAATATTGATCTCATCAAGAAGAAAACTGTTAGGCTTGTTATCCAGGAACTTGTTCAGAAATACCATAATGAAAGGAACATAGGAGTTTGTTGCTACGTATTTGACAAAATAAGATCATCCAGTTCCTATATAACCTATTACTAAAATACCCCTAGAGGGGGATAAGGCTAAGAAGAGCGAAAAGGGTTTTCCATGAGATGGGAAATGAAAACTATTTTCCCCACACGACCATTTGTGAATAAGTGATTGTCTGATAATGAGCAAGGAATATATGTCTTTATGCTAAACAGGATGGATTGAACTCATAATTCATTAGATGATTTTTATGGATGTCAACTAAGTATCATAAGTAAATTTCTCCCGGTTGTTCAATCACTTGATAACCAAAGTCATTCTTTGATAAATGATCACTATGAGTTAGACTCAATAGAATTTGATCAATCCTATTTTCAGTCGTTAAGGTGG
>JACEIK010002179.1:138053-140553 GCA_018107945.1 Datura stramonium | reverse complement strand
TAGGAGGTAGAACCAACAAAGATTTCTTTTCCGTTCATCCTGGCCTCATTCAAGAATTGTTTTGATCCAATCCGCAGGAATCAATAGAAAAGGCAATCTCTTATGATACACCAGATCCGGCTCGGTTATTGATAGAGTGAATAGATCTGCCATTTCTTGAAATCTCCTTCTGATTCAAAATCGTAGTGTAACGTGTATCCTCCCCTGTTCCGGTCATGGAATAGATGAAATAAATCAAAAAATGGATTTTTGTTCCAAGAATGAAATCTTGTGGAACTGTCCATATCCGGTTCATCCTGCGGAACCATATCACATCCCGGATCTGATGAAATAGGATGAATTGAGACGGTATTTTATAAATACGTAATTGCTTCTTGAATATATTAGCCATTTCTTTCTTTTTCCGATCGCCTGGAAGGGACAAAGAAAGATCTTGTTGTTTCTTCAACAATTTATGATCTCTAGTGGACCTCTCAGTAGGATTCGGGCAGATGAAGTTCTGACCATCTATCAGAGAAAAAAGAACGAACGGATCTTGTAGGATTCCCAAGAAATTCTTCAAGTTTCTTCCGGAAACAGATGATTAATCATCTGCTTCTCACGTTCCGTGAATAGCCGGGACATTGAGGAATATCCAGAAAGGCATTCCGGGAATCGGCCTGATTCTATCTCTTTTCGTTCCGTTTGAAGAAAGGAAGGATCCCAAAGAATCGATCTTTCTTTTTCGTTGTTGATCTCTCTTTTGATTAATCAATGTGTGATATTCCGAATCCTCATTACTAATGAATCCAAATGATCTCTGGGGTGATCAGAAGATCCTTTCAGTTGGCTAGAATCCATTACTTAGAAACTAGATCTTGTGGAATCATATTGAATATTTGACGATACATTCTGTACCTTGCTAAAAAACCGATCCTTGTTTACCAACCACACATTGTCTAGCAAATCCAATTCTCTCTCGATACGTTCCTCAAAAATCCGATTCGGGCGGATTCTTCCCCCAACTAACGAAGAGATCTTGGCGGAGTGCCACATATGAAATTGAGCTTTGTTTGCAAAATAGCCCACTTGTTTCTCGAAGAGATGGGAATCATGCTCAATATCATTTGATTGAATAGTTGACCCAGCCCCTTGTTGTTTGAAGAAAACCCTCCACTTCAATTGGTATTTTTTAACGAAAAAATGCAGACATGAGATAAGAAATCCAGTGTTTCACTAAGATTTCGAATAGCGGTCCCGAATTCAAGTTGATTCTATTTCGACTCTTCCTCAGAGAAAGACGATCAAACAATTCCCAATCATGGTCCTTGCGGATCGGATCATCCATATAATATACAAAAAAAACTCCAGATATTGAGATCTTTCTCTTTGAATAAGATCTCGAATTCCAGCGACGGTTTCATTAAATTATCTTACAACTAGAATCCCTCCTTTCGATCCAGTTCCTCCACCAACGCGAACCCCAGTTAGATTCAGGCATGCTACTTTAGTTATTAGGAGGAGCAAGTACTCTCTTTCGGATTCAGGAAACAACTCTCAGATCTGCTTTGAGAAGATACAAGGGCAAGAGAAACAATCAACCTATTGATATTCAGACCCACGGATTCTTCCAATGTATCATTTCTGGGTCCAATGGAATTCATAGGTATAGGAAGAAGCCCTATCAAATAGAGATTTTTCTTTCGAACATATTTCTGTTGTTAATACGATATACGGACCGCTACTACAAAGAGTATTACACCCTTGATCGTGAAATATCCCGATTGCTTATTGAACCCTGTGAATTGCGTGAAAGTAGGATACTCCAAATTCGGGGTCAAAGAGTTTTAGAAAACGTTCTTGGTGGAAAAAAATGTGAATGAGGATCCCACTGGAGTGGGTGGGTCCATGAATCTAAGAAATGGTGAGAATTCTTGATCTCCTCAATATCTCTCTCAATTCGAAAATCCAGGATTTGAATTGATGTCCTCTCATTGATTCCTCTAAATTGCATTGATTTATCCTAAAGATTTCATTTCAATTGGAATTTGGTTATTCACCATGTACGAGGGTCCCCGCTAAGCATCCATGGCTGAATGGTTAAAGCGCCCAACTCATAATTGGTGAATTCGTAGGTTCAATTCCTACTGGATGCACGCCAATGGGACCCTCCAATAAGTCTATTGGAAGTGGCTCTGTATCAATGGAATCTCATCATCCATACATAACGAATTGATGTAGTATATTCATATCATAATATATGAACAGTAAAACTAGCATTCTTATTGAGACTATAACTCATAGGGAAGAAAATCGATTTATGGATGGAATCCGATATGCAGTATATACAGACAAAAGTATTCGGTTAGTGGGGAAAAATCAATATACTTCTAATGTCGAATCAGGATCAACTAGGACAGAAATAAAGCATTGGGTCCAGAACTCTTCTTTGGTGTCAAGGTAATAGCTATGAATAGTCATCGACTTCCGGGAAAGAGTGAAAAGAATGGGGACCTATTGA
>JACEIK010002179.1:128053-133053 GCA_018107945.1 Datura stramonium | reverse complement strand
TAGTTTTTTGTTAGAATCATTAGTAGAAATAATAAAATGATTCTGTTGATACATTCATAATTAAACATTTTTCACAATTAGTAAACTAAATTTATTATTATAACCTGGATTTTCCAACAAAATCAACCTATTTCTATTTAAACCATGATCATGAGCAAGTGCATAAATATACTCCTGAAAGATAAGTGGATATAGGAAGTTGTGTTGTTGCAGGCTATCTGGCTGTAAATATCTTTGGATTTCTTCCATTTGAAGCTATTTGAACCAGATGGAAGATTTTGAGGTTATCAAACTGATACATAGTGCGATACAGTTAAAACAAAGTATTTATAGAAGTAAGAATAGATACCTTGGATACAGGTAAACTTATCAACGGATTCTCTATCATCTCTTTTTTTTTTTCGTTTCATTTAATTGGTCTATGTTATAGTTTTATAGGATAATAAGATGCGTTACAAGAAATCCTTTATTTTTCAACCTAATCGCTCTTTTGACTTCGGAAAAAACTTTCTTTATCAATATACTCTTTCTTCTACACACATCTCCATAATAGAAAATGGTAAAGTTGAAGTTCATTAAAAAAATTGAGAATCCACTCATGGGACCAAGGAAACCCTTCCGCATCAGGCACTAATAAATTTTAACGTCCTAATTAGATCAGGAATCATTCAAATTAAGAACAAAAGCTCGTTGCTTTTTCTTTCCCTATAATTTAGTTGAAGCGCAGCCCTATCCATTTATTCATTTCGACCCAACTTTATTTTGTTCCGTTCCAAGAATTCTAACACGGTTTTATACCCATCTAGGAACAATGAAATATTTGCAGAACTTTCCGTTGATACGACATGCTATTTTTACCATTCATTCCCTTTCAGGATCAGTCGTGGTCTTCCAAACTTTACCGAGAGTATGGACGAATCCCTCACTTCATCCATATGTGTAAAAGACACTAGCCACACTTAAAAGCCGAGTACTCTACCGTTGAGTTAGCAACCCGAAGAAAATATTGAAAAAATTGTGTAGATCCAATCCGAAGAAAAAGAAATAAGAGATTAGACAAACAAAAACCATTGAAAGAAGAAATCTCAAAAAATACATTCACACTTTCTACTTAATTTAAAATTTAAAACTACTTAATTTAAAACATAAAATAAAACTAAATAGATCCACTTCATTTATCACAATGAATTATATTTGTTCGATACACTGTTGTCAATATAAATATTGAATATTGAAAAAAACAAAAGAAATTTCAATTGAAAACAATAAAAAGATAAAAAAAAAAGGACTTGTGTTGGATTGGCACCAAATCGAATCCAAATAAAATAGATACAAAAGTATAGATGGGAGAATAAATAAAGAATAAGTGGAAAACAAAACTACAATTTACTTAGATTTATTGAATCCATAATGGATTCAATCAAGTTAAGAATGAGATAAGCAAACTTGATTTCTTTTAGCTTTAGTAAGAGTTCCAATGAAGAAACGACCACCCAATTGAAGGAAATGTCCGAATTTTTTATTTTGAAGATCAATAAAATCAGATGTTTTGTCGTTATAGAACACGGAATTCAATGGAAGCAATGATAAATAAATACAAATAGAAAAGGAAAGGGAGGAAATACAAAAAAATAGAAGAGAAAAGTCATACAAAGTTGCTATACAAATCACTACCCCCTTTGTATTTCCTTAATTTATTTCCTTAATTGAATTTCGGTTGATTAGGACGAAGTTCCTTAAAAACCTCCGCCTTCTTTAAAATATCCTGAACAGTTCCTGTAGGTTGAGCCCCTTTTCAAGGAAATATAAAATAGCAGGAACATTTAAATAAGTTTGATTCTTTATCGGATCGCAAAAACCCACTTTCCGAAGATCTTTTCCTTCTCTCTTCAGGATCGAACATCAATTGCAACGATTCGATAGACGGCTCATTGGGATAGATGTAGATGAACAACACCCCCTAGAAACGTATAGGAAGCTTTCTCCTCGTACGGCTCGAGAAAAATGATTGATTCGAGGTTTTGTCTCTGTATGGAATTCTATCTAAGAAATGACAACTGGGTCCATAAAATGATCAAATCAATTAAAGATGTAATGTAAATCTTTTTTTCTTCTTTCTTCCTGAAAATGAAAAAGAAACCATTCGTACTCTCATAACTCCAAGTTGGATAACTTTCAAACAGTTCAAAGGAAAACCTTTGGCAATTTCATTTATTGAGTGGTCTTTCCTCCTTTTTTGTTTGTCTCGTTTAAATCGATTTGGATTCTTCAGTCTGATCCAGTTATTAAGACAATTTAAAGGTGTTTCCTTGTTCTGGGATCCTTTATCTTTGTTTTATTTTAAATCATTGGGTGTTTAGACATTACTTCGGTGCCTTTTAATCCTTTCAAAATGGCAACATACCCCTTTGTGATTTCTATGAAAGAATCCTACAAGACAGTGGATTCCCGCGTGAAACACTTTGGATCGAAAAGTTTGATCAATTCCAAGAAATTTTGAATTTGAAACTTGCTCGAATTGGATTCTTTCGATTTCCATACCGAAGATATATTTACAGAGATTGTTTCAATTTTTATTGATTGGCATTAACCCTAGACCCTTGCCCCGAGAAATAAATTAATACTTTCTCGAGCTCCATCATGGACTATTTACATTCAAGACAGCAAAAAACGAGGGTTCTAGTGAAACAGAACCAATGATGTCGAGCCAAGAGCACCTTCATTCCTACATAAAATGGTGGATGTACAAATCCACATCGGATCGTGTCCTTCAAGTCGCACATTGCTTTCTACGCATCGTTTCAAACGAAGTTTTACCATAACATTCCTCTAAGAACCGGTATGGAATTGATTCAATTATGGAATCATGAATAGTCATTGGTTGGGCTGATGTATAAGCACCTAATCTATGATTATTTTCTATATCTTCTATATAGAAAATAATAGAAATACTATAGATATAGGTGGATAAAGATTTTTCTGAAGAAATCGTAGTAAGACCCCATCGCTAATATTAATTTGTCTAACATATTAATTAATATATATATAATAAATAATTTTTTTATATAAATACTAAATAATAATAAATAAGACGAATAAATGAATTCTTTTTGATTCTGCATCTTCACGTGACTTAATAGGAGAATTGACCTATTTCATACGTCTTCAAATAGCAAAGATTCAGCTTCTAGGAATGATTAAAACGATTTCTCTTTCGAAATTTCGAAATTTCGAAAGTTCCCTTTCGACATCCTTATTAGAGAAAATTTGATAGTTAAAAAAAACTTTTGATCATCTTAGGAAAAAAGATAAGTCTTTTTTTAATTGAATCATCAACGATTAACATTTTTTATGAGATGGATAAAAAAGATTAATGTAAGGTAAGATTTTATCTTATTCTTTTTTTCATCTGATTGATAAAATCAACGAATGAGGAGGGTTTCGTATCTATCAATTCGATCAAATAGACCGAGCAGTTGTCACCGTGTATAGATAATGTGAAATGAACGCCTTCCCATTACTGATTAACTCCTATCTACCCATTCTATGGGACTGATGCAGCATAAATCGAAGAAAAGAGAGTTGTTCTTAGTCTTTTTTATATTTACGAAATCCATTTATAGATATTGTAATGAACACCTTCCTATTACTGATTAACTCCTATCTACCCCATTCTATATAACTGATGCAACATAAATCGAAAGAAAAGAAGGGGATGTCCTAGTCTTTTTTATTTTTACGAAATGCAAATTGTCTAGGCAGAAAGCCAAATAAGTCTAGATTAAGTCAAAATTTTGCTCCTTTTTTTGATATTTTAGCCTAACTCATTGATTAAGAATTAAGACTTAGTGAATTTAATTAGTACCAAAAACCCCCTCTTGGCGAAAAGTCAAGAAATCTACAAAAAAGAAAATTGAATCTAATTAGGCTAATTTAGGGGGTAGAGAATACGAGATAGGGAATATGGATTCTTTCGCATCTCGATTCAGTTTTTTACAAAAGAAATGATTCAGTGAAGAAAAAAATAAGAAACAACAATCACATTCTAGCTTAAATTTCGATTTTAAACAGAACATTATTAAAAAACCAATTTGTATTCTCTAAGAATATATATGGTCTGGAACAGAAGGACTCGAACCTCCGAATAGCGGGACCAAAACCCGTTGCCTTACCACTTGACCACGCCCCATTTAGATTTCTATGCGATACTAATTACTAATAAAGCATATTGCTGGTTTTGTTTGTTTTTCAACTCTAGTCCAAATATCTATCGCATAGATTAGATTGGTACTATGATTTATCTATGTTTTTGTTATGTGTAGATTTAGAATTCAACTTAATTTATTGATAATTACATATAATTCAATTAACATATCGTATGAAAATATGATTTATTCGATTCTCCTTTTCTCAAAGGAGGATTTTTGATTGAGTGGGTTCAAAGAAAAATAAGGATTTTTTGTTTACCTTACTTACTTTCCTTTTCCTTATATCAATAACTCAATCAAAATGCAATTATCTCAAAGAATAAAAAGTCCATTATACTTAATACCTTTAGTTTGATCGGTGTCTGTCTTAATTCGATCCTTTATTCGAATAGTGTTTTCTTAAGCAAATTGCCCGAGGCCTATGCTTTTTTGAATCCAATCGTAGATATTATGCCAGTCATACCTCTGTTCTTTTTTTTCTTATCCTTTGTTTGGCAAGCTACTGTAAGTTTTCGATCAGATCCTTAATAATATCCTACAAAATTTATAATTTATTCGAGAAAAAATTTAAAAATAAATAAAATCAGATAAGCTTTACCGTTTGAAACCTCGATTCAAACATTGAAATTCTTGGATAGTCACGAGAAATCCGGATTAACTTAATTTCCTTATTTTTTGGCGCTTTTCTTTCCAGTGAAAGACCTTATTAGGCTCCTCTTGTGTATATAAAAAATTTGGTTAATGACAAACTCTTATTAGAAAAGAATTTCTTAAAATTCTTTTAGAGAAAGA
>JACEIK010002179.1:108662-119124 GCA_018107945.1 Datura stramonium | reverse complement strand
ATTAACAACTGAAAATTGAGTGTGGGATGAATTATCTAGATTCTCGGGAAGAAAAAAATGTGAACTTAAAGTTCAAGAGATAATTCACTTGCAAAATATTACGAATCAATTGCTAGATGTATTTGCTGATCCTATTTTATAATTCAGTTGCAAATGCTCCAATGAAAGTTCTTGAAGGACAGGGTCTATGAGATGCCTGAAGCGTGATAAACCAAACGGTTCCAAATATAGAACTCCTTGAAGAAGGAGATGAACAAATGATTAAGATGGTCATAATGATGAGGCAAGTGCTTTAAGAAAGCACTACGACATAACACTTCATAAAACCTTCGCAAAGGTTCAGGTACCTGAAAATGATGAAAAATGAAGAGATCTCAATAAGTTATGTCACATTGGAACTGATATCAAAATGATCGTCGACGATATCTTTGATACAATACAGCGCGCAATATTGTAAAAGATTGTAAGGATCTAAATTCTACATCTATTAAAGCATGTTGATGTAGAAATAATTATCAAGTGAAATGATGCGTATTGATAAGCGTAAAGCTTATTGGACATGTAGTCTAGACAGCATAAGATGTCACGCATTTAAATACTAATGAATGTTATCACTTGATAAAATTTATATGAAAATAATAAAGGATTCAAAATGCCTGAAGCACTTACAAGTTTCTTTAAACTTGTTCATAATTCTTATATGAGGAAAATCAAATAAGAAAATAACATTAGAGTTTGTTGTACTTGCTATTTATGCTAATGACATAAACCTCATTGCAACTCCAGCAGAGCTTCAAAAGGCAATTGATTATCTAAAAAAAGAATTTGAGATGAAGGATCTTGGAAAGACAAAATTATGTCTTGGTTTTCAAATAGAGCACTTGACAAACGGTATCTTTGTTCATCAATCTGCCTATACAGAAAAGGTGTTGAAAAGATTTTATATGGATGATGCACATCCATTAAGTACTCCGATGGTTGTTCAATCAGTTGATGTGAATAAGGATCCATTCCGACCTCAAGAAAAGAATGAGAAAATTATTGGTCCTGAAATATCATATCTAAGTGCAATTGGTGCACTAATGTATCTTGCTAACACTATAAGACCTGATTTAGCCTTTTCGGTTAATTTGTTAGCAAGATATAGTTATGCTCCTACTAGGAGACATTGGAATAGGATCAAACACATAATGTGGTATCTAAAAGGGACTACTGATATATGAGCTTATATTATTCTAACAATTGTAGTCCCGATCTTGTTGGTTATGCCGATGTTGGATATTCATCTGACCCACACAAAGCTCGATCTCAAACTGGCTACGTGTTCATATGTGGAGGTACTGTCATATCTTGGAGACCTACAAAGCAGTCTCTCATAGCTACTTCATCAAATCATGTTGAGATAATAGCTATTCATGAAGCAAGCCAAGAATGTGTGTGGTTGAGGTCGATAATACATCTCATTAGAGAAAAATGTGGTTTGGAATGTGACAAAGTACCCACAATTTTATAGGAAGATAATGCAACATGCATAGCACAATTAAAAGGGAGGATTCATAAAAGGAGATAGAACGAAGCACATCTCACCAAAGTTTTTCTACACACATGAACTCCAAAAGAATGGTGATATCAATGTGCAACAGATTCGTTCAAGTGACAATGTGGCTGATTTATTCACCAAATCTCNATGTCTAGAGAGACTGAAGGATATATGAAAATCCTTGAAGGATTTAAAAGAACGAGAAAATTCTTGGTCCTGAAGATATAGTCTGCTCCTACTAGGAGACGTTGGAATGGGATCAAACACATAATGTGGTATCTAAAAGGGACTACCGATATGAGCTTATATTATTCTAACAATTGTAGTCCTGATCTTCTTGGTTATGCTGATGCTGGGTATTTATTTGACCCACACAAAGCTCGATCTCGAACTGGCTACGTGTTGATATATGGAGGTACTGCCATATCTTGGAGATCTACAAAGCAGTCTCTCATAGCTACTTCATCAAATCATGCTGAGATAATAGTTATTCATGAAGCAAGCCGAGAATGTGTGTGGTTAAGGTCCATGATACATCTCATTAGAGAAAAATGTGGTTTGACATGTGACAAAGTATCCACAATTTTGTATGAAGATAATGCTGCATGCATAGCACAACTAAAGGGATGATTCATAAAAAGAGATAGAACGAAGCACATCTCGTCAAAATTCTTCTACACACATGAGCTCCAAAAGAATGGTGATATTAATGTGCAACAGATTCGCTCAAGTGACAATGTGGCTGATTTATTCACCAAATCTCTACCAACTGTAACTTTCAAGAAGATGGTGCACAAGATCGGGATGCAAAGATTCAAGGATGTTCTCATTAGGGGAAGTTAATACGCGTTGTACTCTTTTTCTCTTACGAGGTTTTGTCCTACTAGGTTTTCCTTGTAAGGTTTTTAATGAGACAGCCAAAATGCGTATTATTAGATATGTATACTCTTTTTCCTTCACTAGATTTTTTTCCCACTGGGTTTTTCTAGTAAGGTTTTAACGAGACACATTATCTATCAAATAGACATTCAAGGGGGAGTGTTATAAACATATTTGTATTATAGATAATGTCTATAAAGGTATTTGTATTGTAGTGGATACATGTATTTATATTATAGTGAAAGTCTATCTTTTGGAGAAAAGTTAGGAGGAATTATCCCTATAAATAGAGGGGTTCTCCTTCATTGTATTTCATCCCATCAAAAGAAATAAGAATTTCTCTCCTTTTCTCTTTCGCTATAATATTCTTATTCTTTCTTTATTATTTCATAACAATATTTTACTATTAACTCACTAGTTGCCAAAATATATAACAATAGTACTCTACCAATTGAAAGACAATATCAAGAACATGCCTTGAAAATAGTTGTAAAAAATATTCCATTACTTAGTCATAATATAAAATGTACACATCATCTTATAAAACATCGTCATTATACACATGGTCAAATAAAGAGGAACAAAAAAAATATCTTCAAAATCCTTCTTGGAAACCAGTTTGCTTCTTAGAAGACCTTTATCCCTGAAATCAAAAAATAAAAAATAAAAAAAGAAAGAAGGCAAAGATTCATGAATGGAAAAAGCACAATATCACTTTTGACAATCCTCAAAATTTAATGTTAATAGCTAAAAGACTAACCACAGGTACAATTTCAGTCTAAGATTGCAAAACACATTTAATAAGAAAGGACAATATGACTAAGCCAAGATAAGATAATAAACATTTCTATAGAATGCAGTCAATTGACTCAGATCCACCCTCATTAAATTAGTAAATAAAGCAAAAATGGAGAAGGAAAATGGTACTCCTGGATAATTAGATTTTGCAAGTTGTCCACCTTCAGACATGTTACTAATGTAATTTTGTACAGTATTGTCACTTGTGCGTTACATGCTATTTATGCAATTTTTCATTGCCTCAGCACTTAAACATTTTCATATACTTTCTCTTAGACAATGTGACAAACTCTAAGATGAAGCAATTTTATGAAAATAATGTTCCCACACTCTTACTCAATGTTCAGGTAGTTTTGGATTAAGGACAGTTTATACTAAAATAGCATGTCATATTAACTATTAAGAAGAGTCTACGTCGGCAAACATTTAGAGGAACACAATATAAAAGACTTAAAACATTTATATATGGTGCCAGAATGTTCTCTTAATCTGTATATTCTACTATATCATGCCAATTTTCAATCTCTTTCAAATTAAAGAGTATGATCCTAGATGTCAATGATAAAGGCACGTAAGATGTACCTCAACATTGTCCCAATCTTCCGAAACTGTTATTGTCACTTATAATTTTCACTTGGAATATCCTAAAATAGTCCACAAGAATTCGAATGTCCCTAAATATTATGCATAATTAAATTGATCACTAACATCCTTTTACCAACAACATGGAGTTAATTTAATATTTGGATAAAAACAAGGTGATAGTTGATAAGCAAATGTTATTAATAATATAACTCCTACATTTAAGACATTCTCATAGTCGTAGGGAAAGAGGAGTTGAACTGTTTGTATCAATTGTCTCTGTTACTTTGAATATGTGTCTGCATCAAATAAAAGTTGCAAAACAAATTACACTAGTTAGTTTCATTTTAATAGAATAAATTTTCATTCAGCGTTGCAGATGTCATTTATATATAAGCACCAATGATACACTATAAATGCAGTCTAATTTACATTACCAGAAGATTAAAGACATACGTTTATTGTATCTGGTTATTGTAAAGAATTATCAGAATCAAAAGTATCCAACTATTAGCTATTTTAACTCAGCTACAACTAACATCACTTTGAGATGAATAATAACTCATATATTTGACTTTTTGCATCATACTGGAAGCTAAACGCTAATGTCATATTGAAATGAAAGAAATAAATCAAGGGTAAGCACTAAATACCAATAAAACTAAATATTATTCCTACATAAATCAACCGCAAATGAATTTTCAACTAAATACTATCTATTCAATAAGAGAAAGTAGGAGTGGCCTGAGTATCAAAAGAGAAGGGAGGTATATTTGAGAGGCTAGCTTTATAAGTAGTCAAATCAAATACTAACACAAGTCTTAAAAACAAACACTACCACCTTAGTCTTAGTCCTTTCCTTTACTATCTATCCACTTTTATTTCAACATCAGCAAGCTATAGCAATAACAAGAGAGGCACATAGAAAGAAGGAAAGAAAAAGGATACTGTATCAAGTAGCATGACTCACTGTCTAGATGATCAAATGGTACAGATATGTAAGTACTATTCTGATATTTACACCAACTAGTACCAGGACGAGGTTAGTAGGAAAACTTTATCATTGTATTATTACCAGGTATCAAAGTGACAAAGGGGTTGTGTAGTTTTTGTTGAATCGTGTGATTACCTCGTCTAAAAACTTAAGTCATCCTTCATGTGGACTTGGTTCTTTATAATAGGCCAAACACATGAACATTTTTTTTTCTTTCTAGTAAGAGGACATGAATGACAGACACACCAGATAAACCAAAGAAATTTATTTGAATATTAAAACTGGCAAATGACACACGAGCTAGCTATAGAATTGAAGAGCTTAAATCATAATAAAATTTCTAATTGTTTGCCAAGATGTAATTTAATTAGGGGCAATTAAAGCATAAGACTTTGAAACTCTCTTTTGTATTTTCTGGAATGCTCTTTTAGCTTTGGTTATACAGATCATCCATGTCAGAATCATATTCAGTGTTGTCACCTTCCTCCAATGATTTCTTACCTGATAGTCATGTAACAATCCCATAAAGAAATTCCAAGTATAAAAAAATCATAGAGTATCAAGAATGTATGAAGTAGCTACTTGTTTGTTTGCAAATGACCAAACATTGATAAATCACCAAAAAAGATCTCAAATAACTTATGATATCATCAAGTTGTCCATTTCTAGATGTCGTTTTCCAACTAGTTATTGAGTAAGTAATAAGCTTTTAGGCTTGAAATAAAGTAAGTTCATCAATTTAATTCTTTTCAATTAGTTGGTTACATTTTCACTTATTTATAGATATGTTAACATGCTTCTATTCTTTTTTTAAAGAACTGAAAAATTGTACAATGGAGGTATATTTTTGTGGGTTCTGATATTTTTTAGAAAAAAATTGGTAACTGATTTTTGTGGGCTCGGAATATGGTTCTCAGAATCATCTCATCCACTGATTTCATCACTTTCCTCCAGTGATCTTATCCTTTTCTTAGGGTGAGAGTGATGAAATAACTGTGTCTACCCAATATAAACAGAGAAATCCCAATTGCATAGAAAAACCCCAAATACACTGAAAAATCTCAAATTGATAGAGAAAATATAAGCAAGACGAAAAAAAAAATCAAAAAGCATTTCATTCAAGCAGAACTTTAAGAAAACAACAAATATAGATCATACAATATCAAATAATAAGGAAGATGAAACACCCAAAAGAAGAAATTACTCCAATTGAAGCTTTCACAGTCCGCTTCCAGCTTGACAACTTCAACTATTCCAAATAATGGAGAAGATGAAATACCCAATAGAGATTATTTCGATTGGAGCTTCTACAATTAATTTGAAGCCTCGTGACTTTGATTAACTGGCTGCACAAGAGAGTAAGAGTGGGAGAGAGAGAGAGAGGAAACCCCTATTATGTCTAAAAGATTTTAGGAGGGGGAAAATGAGGAGATCAAAATAAAATAGGAAAAAAATAAACGCCTGGCGTTTTATTTTTTGAAGGTACAAAACTCCCGCAAATAATGAGTGTTTTTTGCAGTATAATTAGATTTTGAAAAACATCTGTTTGGGAGTATAATTAGAATTTTAATAACTCAGTTTGGTTATATAAATTTTTACTTTGTTGATGAGCATGTTTATAACTTATTACTAGCAATATTCTAAAATTGAGAAAATATAATTGTATCTATATTTTTTAAAATTATTTTCATCCTAATTAAAAACTTTTAAATTAGAAAGAATAAAACATCTAATAAAAATAGGGGTGTGCAAATTAACGGTTAAACCAATAATCCGAATCAATAATTGAGTTATTGGATTAATTATTTGGGTTATTGGTTTAACGGTTTGATTATACCAAGTTATTGGGTTATTGGTTCGGTTATCGGTTTGATCACTTTTTTTAACGGGTTAATCGATAACCCGATAATAATTATTAAATTATAATTTTATCCTTCAATATATGAAGTATCCAAACAAGAAGATGAAATTGGTGTCGATGAAAAGTGAAGGGGATGATGTTTTAATTTAAATTAAAGTTGATTGTTTTAGTTGAGTTAGTTCTATATGTTTTTTCTCTTTTCACCCACTTTTTTCTAGCTAAACATACTTATGACTTATGAGATTTTTCTTGTGAGATCTTACCGGTTAACCCGATAACCGAACCGATAACGATCAATAACCCATTAACCGATATCTTAACGGTTCTTTAACGGTTTAACATGTCTACAAACCGATAACCAATAAGTAAAATCGATAACTTTTAAAATCAAACCGAACCGATCGATACGCAACCCTAAATAAAAACATGTTGTATTTATCTTTATTTGATTAAATATACCATAATTGTTTTCACTATACAGAGTGATTCTAGTTTAGTTTAGACAATTAATATTTATTAATTATGTGTTCTTGCACAGTTTTTTTTTCAACTTCAACATAAATGAATATAATGGCGACAAATAAAGGTCGCCACAATAGGAACTTTGGCCATTGCATGTTTTGTTCCAACTCGAAAATAAAAATTTAGTGCACATTAGTTGCGACTTAAGTTCCTGTCGCCACTACATCAATGACCTTTTGTCGTGATATTTCAAGGTCGCCACGAAAAGCCTTTCCTTTGTTGCGACTTAAAGGGTCGCCAATAAAAGTATCATATTTTTGGCGATATTGGAGAGTTGTCGCGGAAACCCTGACCTTTTGTGGCGACGATAAGGTCGCCACCAAATAATTGCCACAGAAAATCCTATTTTTTGTAGTGAATAATGACTAGAGGCTTTTTCAGACATCTATGTATTAGATGATTCGGTGTTGTTGACTTGTAGTCCCGCTTATGCTTTATGATATTTATACTTCCACTTATGTATGTTTTATGATTGATTTCCTCTTAGTTAATGTTTAAGAATATGCTATGAATGTGTCATGGGTTAGCTTAGAGCCATTCGTGGTTCCAGGTTCCGTGTCGCAGTCCGAAGTCTATGCTCAAGTAGTGAAAAACTTTGTATCAAAGCATCAGGTTTAGGTGTTCCCTAGGGTATCTAAAAGTCGCATTAAGTAGAGTCTTTTCATGTGTATGAAGCTCGTCATACTTATGAGGAAGAGGCTACAAGACGTTTTAGAAAATTTTCCATCAAACCAGTTCACTGGACAAAAGCATGGTAGAGAATAGATTCTCACTGAAATAGTAAAAATCTTCATGACTTTTTTTATGTGAAAATACTATTATTTTTTTCCACTGATTTAGTCAAAATATTGGTAGGAATATCCATTTAACACTTTTTAATGAAAATTTTCAATTAAAAAATAGTAACTTTTTAATATTGATACTTATGAATATTTCATTTTTCTACATGTCATATTAACAAATAACATCTATACATATATATCGTGGAGGCCGCCGCATGGTCATTTCTAAATAGTAAAGATCGTTTTATCGATGTTTTCTAAATTTCTGTTATATAGAAAAGCCACAAGTGAATTACCAATGGCAAAATTAATATTCAGGTCAATCACTAACCGTAAAATGGTAAATCACGGCTTTACTCACACACACTGAAACATAATTCTAGAAGCATCTTTTCTTATCTCTCTATCAATATTCATTAGTTTTCATTCTACTCTTTTCTTCGTAATTTCAAGACCGCTCATCTTGGTCTTCTTGGTTGAATGTTCCATTTTAAGGATTTTTTTATTTTTTATTTTTTATAATAGAAGAGCCATAACATGGACGACTAATGAAATTTTTGAAAATCTAACTTTATTTAAGCACAAAACTATAACTATAACATCAATGGTTAAACTGAAATTATAGAAAAATCTTCACAAAAATTCTTATTCCACGTGTATGATAGAAATACACATTTCATGCAAACTCTTTCTTTTTTTTTTAAATATATTATGGGATCAAGTTTTATTTCATTTGTTAAGCATAATAGTATCATAAATATTAAGATAAGCATTTAATTTATATTAATATTTTACTTTCATATNATTGTATAAAATTATATTAATTGATAACAATGAAATTAATTAAAATATTTTTTATTCTATCTACGCTCTTTCAAAAGAAATTTCAAATTGAAATTTTCATATATCTAAAGATAATTTAAGGAGTAAGTTTTGCTAAATCTCAATATATTTAATTCTTATTTGGATTTAATTATTTGGTATTCAATATTTAAAAATATAATTCAAGTGATGAGATTTGTTCATATTATACTAAGAGGACAAACTTATTAGTTCAATCGATGTGAGAATCTAATATATATACTCCTGTTATTACTTTTGGGTCAAAATATTTTTTTTCTAATAAATATATTTTTTTAAAACGCATTATTTTTTAATAAAATATTATCTTTAAGCAATTATTTTCTTATTTTTTCTTTTAAATTTCCTTTAACTAATAAAAGAAATGGGAAGTAACTTTTTTCTTCTCAACCTCATTTTATCAATTAAAATAGAATAACCACGTGTACTTTTTAAACTAATAATATAGGTCATATATATAAGATCATACTCATTATAAATCTTTATTTAGATAATGATAAAAAAAAATTCCTAATAAAATATGAAATATATTTTTTAATTTTTTTGAATTGAAGTAGGATAAATATGTTCTAATATATTTCTTGATTTTTAAAGTTAAAATGAAAAAAAAATGATCAACAATAATTCTATCGATGATATTTTGTGATTTGAAGGAATGTAATAAATTTGCATGTTTTATGGTACTATGATTATTGCATCTTATCTTTAAAACCAAGGATTATATTATCAATTTCTTACCCTTCCTCCATTCGAAAAAGATTAAGAAATAAAAATATCTTCTATTTTAAAAAAAAAAATTTATCATCATCTAAATGAAAATTAATGATGGTTACTATAATATTATATTTGAAAATTAATAAGGGGTTACAAAAATTTTATTAGAAAAAAGAATGTGTTTGAAAAAGCAATATGTTTATTAGAAAAGAGTATTTTTTATCCAAAACTAGTAATAAGAATATTTTGGACCAAACTAAGAATGACAGACTTTTTTCTTCAATTTCGCATAATTTAAATATATTTTTACTCATTTTCATATATACTTCATTCTTCCACAATAAATATCCAACTATCTATAAATTCTCTTAAACATTACAATGAAAAGTAACATAAAATATATACTCCCTCCATTTCAAAATAAATGATGTTTTTAGCTTGGACACACTTTTTAAGAAAACTATTCATTCATATAAAGTAAAATATATTTCTACTAATTTATCATTAATAAATATTTTGAAAAAGATATATCTCTTTATTACTTTTTTGATTATGTAACATTTTTTTAAATTAATTAAAGGCAAAATTAAAAAAAACATCACTAATGTCTTCTTGATTTGGTGAACGACCACTTATTTTAAAGCAAAATAGAAAATTAAAAATATCACTTATTTTAAAATAGAGGGAATATATATCTTATCTCCTTAAAATACATAATTTTATTTATAAGTTACATTATTTCTAAATTAAAGAAAACAATATATAGACTCAAAAAAGTTTAAAAGGTATATGTGTAAATTATCAGATTTAGTTATAATTTATATCATGTTAATAATTGTTGATGTTTTGACTTTTGAACGAGAGTACTATATTTTATGGGTATGCAAATCTCTTTTGAAACTGTTTTTCTAGTTATTGTATTAAATTAT
>JACEIK010002179.1:74573-93777 GCA_018107945.1 Datura stramonium | reverse complement strand
ATCGTCATCATCTTGAAGAGTTATTTAATTTTAATTAATTTAGCTATTTTATTAATATTTTGATTACAATTGAAAAGCGTTTGGGCATATTTTAAATTTAAAAATCATCCCTAATTTCATTTTACTTGACAACTCATGCCATTTAAATTTGACCAATTTCATTTTACTTGACAATTCATGCCATTTAAATTTGACCAATCCATGTGTGCCACGTCAACATGCAGATGGTTGTTTTCTTCCTTTTAATCTCATCTATTCATTTTATCCGAGGGCTCTAAATTATCAGACTTTTTACTCATATATGTGTGTGTAATTTTCTTTTTATTTCTCCTTACTAACGTCCGATCACTTGATCAGACGGCTTAACTGACATTAAGTCTCTCCCCTTTTCTCCAGAACCTTCTCCTCTTTCAGACCTACGCACACGTTCATTTCCTCTCCCTTTCACATCGTTCCAGACCCATACCCTCTTCGCCCTCGCCTATGCCTATCCCTCTCATGACGCCTTACAAGCTGGTCTACGAAACCTATCCCCTCAGCCCTAAAATTCGCTGACTCTGCCACTTGTCCTCTCAAATCAAGTTCAGAGCAGGTAGGTTTGGGTACCTCTTTTCATACTTTCATTTTTTTACTCGAAATTGATTTTCAAATTCAAAACTCGAGCATTTGGGAGTTCTATAAATAGAATCCCAATCTTCATCTTTTGGAGGGGGGAAATTTTTCATCTATTCTGAGAGCTTCTCAAATCTTAAAACTGGGATTCGCATTTTTATTATTCCAACAGATTTGAATTTTCTCGTATTTAAGTCTAAAATTTTCTTTCTTTTTTCTATTTTCTGGCGTGATTTGAAGTCATTGGTGTGAAGTCAAGCTCCTTCAAAATTGTTGCCTCAGTTAGCTGCACTTCGAAAGGTAATTTTCTCTCTTTTCCAACATTTAATTTTCTATTCTTCTTTGCTTGTTTGTTTAGGTGTGTGTTATTAATTACTTAGTATAGATATTATATATATATATGCAATAGTATGTAAGTATCTTGTTTTAGTAAGCTACTGTTATGTTTTGCTCATTAACATAACCAGTAGCCCCTTTTAAGCTTCTCTGCTTATTTATTTTGGTAGATCCTTGGTGCTAGCTTAGCTTAGTAAATTATCCTTAGTTTGTTATTTTATATTCTGATTCATTGTTAAATTAGCTGCTAGATTAGTAATATTTTTTATTCTGTCTTCTTTTAAATATAGCTTATCATAGTTTTAATTTTTTTCCCTTCTCGTTCTTTTTAGAATAAAAGTAGTAATATTTTACCAAATAGTTGTCTTGCTCCTTTGATTCGATTGTGTGACGTACCCGCTGCTTCTGCTTTCTGCCATATGGGTTCAGTTTCATAATGTTATTACCTTACTTTTAGGTAGTTTTCAATTTGTATATTTTCTCCGTTTGACTTCTTTTGACTGTTTGTCTTCTCTTCTTTATTTAAATGCCTTTCGAGTGTTTTAATTTTTTGCTCTAGCTGTTTAATACTTTTGTTTGTCTCTGTCCAGTTTGTTTTAGAAGTGTTGGATTAGTTTTCTTCTTGCTTATTTAGTTGCATATTGATTTAAAGTCTAAGAATTAGCATCCAAACAAAGGTTCTATTAACTCTTTATGTTTCAAGATTTTAATTTGTTTTGGTTCATTCTCATGCGAAGTCGTGATTAGTTGATTATTCTACCTTAGTATACATACTGACAATGAGTGACTTAGAGTATTTTTAAATGAGACCATATTTGTTATATGTATTGACTTGTCTCAACCTAGAGTTAACTGTTTTAAGTTTAGCTCATTCACGATTTAATTATGTTGCTAGGATTTATTTGTTGTAGCATTATTAGCTTATGTAAGAAAATCACATATAGCATACTATTTAAATGTATAAGAAGATAGTTGCTATTTATGGGATAAATAATATTTTATATTACTAACATGAAAGTTACATGTCTTAATTGATTATTCTTTAAATGTTTGTTTGTCATGTTTGGCCTTCTAGAACTGCTCCTTTATATAAGCTTCAAATGTGATTTACTTCCCAACTTGTTATGCTACCAATCTGTTAATAACTCCATGATGTTTAGATGTCTTTCTTGAAACTTATTTGCTGATGAATGTTATCAGGGGAAGTCTAAGTTGATTCTAGACTTAGTTGAACTCTAGATGAAAGTTTAGAGTAAGCTAACTCAATTCTCGTTAAGGTGCTCCTAAGTTTGAATCCTTAAGACACCCTTTGAAATATTTAAACTGATTGTCCTGCCATTTGCTGCTATAGTGTAAATGCTAGACTTTAAGATGTTTGTTTATTGAAAAAAAATGTCAAGTAATTGAATCTGATGATAGTTTAAACATAATCCAACAATTTGTCTTAATAATACATAGTTCCATTCTCGATAAATTTATTTGATTTTGTCAATATTTCCTCTACATCAATTCATTTTTTTTGTTACATATTCTAGATTCATAGTATTCTAAATTTTAATTTGAATTGTATCAGAATCTACATCTTTGATGATTGATTTATTCTGGCAAAGTAGTATAAAAATATTTAATTGTTGATTCGGTAAAACATGTCCTAAACTGCTTTATCCAAAGAAGTTCCTCTGTATCTTTACCACCTCACGTTTAATTTTATTCATAGCCCTTTTATGTTATTTTTTTAAATTCATTTCTAGTGCTAATTAATACATGTTAAGCACAGTTTTGGTTTTAAGTATATTTTGTCAATCTCACTTGAAGAGAGCTATTGATTATTAGTCTATGTATACTTAGTTGTTTTCTTGTGGATGATACTGTCCTCTCTTTAACAAGTCAGATTATTGATTTTCATGCCCCTAAATTTTTACCATTCCTCATATATTCTGAGTTGGGCCTCCGTTCAGCACACCATATCATTTGAGTCGGCCCAGAATTATGAAAGGGAAGTTAATATTGGGCTAAAAGAAAAACAGTAACAAGTCCAAGAATGGGCCAACAACCCATTAATAGTCAGCAGTGTTGGATTCGAAAAATGGGCCAAAAGCCGAAAAGGCAGCAGATTTCCAGGCCAACTCCATCCAGGCAAACAGAAATGGAGGGTGGACTGAGCTAATTGGGAGAAAGGTTTAATTATCTTAAACATGCGGTGTTGGCCCATTTCCCTCCCAGGTGTACAAAAAGGAAAAATGGGTCTAGCGCATTTATTTCATGGATTTCATTTTCTTTGAATATTTATTTATCATATTATTATGTGTGTAGAATGCTAATATTCTTATAATTTAGATGAATTCTCCAATTGAGATTATTTTTTTCTTAAATTAATTTTGTCTAAATATCAAATATTAATTATTGAATATTTAAATTATATATATATATATATATATATATATATATATATATATATATATATATATATATTTCAAATTATATGCAAAATAAGTTTAAAGTATTATTTCAATTGGTTTAATTATTCAAGTTTTGTTTAGACAAAACAATCTTTGATTTATGAAAAGCTTACGGTCTTATAATTTTTCCTTTAACAAGATTTTTTTAAAGTGTTTTAACCACTCTAGTATTTTCTTTTCAAAGAATAAAGATTAAGAATTCACTTTGAATTTTATTTTATGAAATCTTAGGAAGACATAATTTATCTTGGTTTAAGAAAAAATAATTCATTTCAAAGTTAGCCAAACTTTTTCAAAATTCGCCTGTTAACTGTATTTTGCGAATCCTTTAAGATGCTTAATACCTTCCTTAGAGGATTACTTGAATCCTTACCTTAACCTTTGGTTTAATTAAAAAGGTCTTATTTTTAAATTCCTTTTTATACAGTTTTCTTAATTTCCTAAAGTTTAAGTGGCGATCCTGTTTTCAAAAAATAAAATAGCGTTAATGTTATGAAAAGGTTTAGAACTTTGATTCAAAATGTAACAGAAATGGCGATTCTATTAGGAAAATTTAGGTTCTAATCATAAAAGGAGTTTATTGTTTAGCTAATTATTTATTTGAATTAATTGTTCAATTATATAATTATTTATTTTAATTATTATTTATGTCATTGCCTCCATTGCATAAATTCAGTCAATCGGCATAAAACACAAATCACACGAACACAAAACGGTTATGCGGGTCACAATCGTTTCTTACTAAAGAACTAAATATTTCTCGGGGCACCCTAACGGGTAGTTGGTTCGCAGGGTGACCAAACAGTCATCATTGTCCCACCCTGAGTTTTCTACTCGGGTATCAAGTCTTTTCAAAAGCCAAATCTAGTCTACCTAGTGTTAGAAAGACCTTGGATTCATAGGGAAGGGGCAGTTCCATCCACACTGCATCAAATGCTGAAGTTTATTTGGGAGGACCATAAGGTTGTCATCCACGGGGAAGGAAGTGATCTTAGTTGCCTGATATTTCTATTCCTGTCATTGAATAAATCCCTAAAGGCACAGATTTTCATATGGTGGAGAGAGTAAATGCCACTTATGAGGAAATTACACCACAGACTCCCATGTCGCCAATGAACAAAATGCTTGCGATTACTATGCTAAGAAATGGGTTTGAACCTGGGCGCGGTTTAGGAAAGAATTTGAATGGCATTTCTGAGCCCATTCCAACCACCCAGAAAACCTTTCGTTTTGGTTTGGGTTATGTCCTGACAGAAGAAGAATTGAAGGATGCCATTAAAAAAAAAATAAACCAGTCTGTAATCTTCCCAAGCCAATTCCAGATTTATATCAGTCATTTGCTGCCACAGTCCAAAAATCTGAGAAGGAGGATTTAGTGGAAGGGCTAGAAAGACTGTTTATCGAGAAAAGACTGTGCAGTAATCTTTGAAGAATACACTACAATACCAATTATTCAAGATGCTGGACCCGAAACTTTGAGGAACTGGACATCGACTCCTCTCTTGTCTTGGTAGAAAAGATGATTTATAAAATTTTAAAAAATCGGTGTGGTTCGGATGAGGCCCAAGACCCACCTTTTATGCTTTTCTTTTTCTCAAATGTTCTGTGATGTTTTTCAAAGACAATGACTTATACAGGATTTGTAATAGTCAATATGCAATGAAATTGCTTCATGTTATACCGAAGTATTTTGGATTTAATTGTTTTCTTATGTTTTGAAATTACTCGTTTCCTTATAGTTTAAATTACTTTATTATCTAACAATGTGATTTGTTTTGTACACAGTAAAAATGATTTTAAACCTGCGAACATCATGATATGTCATAATCCTAACGAGCAAGTTGAATCTGATAGTGATGAGATTGAGGAATATGACGAAGAATCCATAGAACCGGAACATATTACAAAGGACTTAAGACAGTTCGAGGATAAAGGGAGGCCCAATCTCGATGAAGCTGAGATCATGAATCTGGGAGACAATGATCAAATCAAAGAGACCAGAATCAGTGTCTATCTGACAGAACCACAGAAAAGGCAGTTGATCAGCTTGCTCAAATAATACATTGATATATTTTCCTGGTCTTATGATGACATGCCGGGACTAAGCACAGACATCGTGGTGCACAAGTTACCAATCAACCCATAGTTCAGTCTGGTAAAGCATAAGACTCGAAAGTTGAAATCGAATCTAAGTTTGAGGATTAAAGAAGATGTCACTAAGCAGATCTAGGCTAAGGTCATGGAAGTGACCAAGTATCCTATGTGGTTGGCCAACATCGTCTCAGTGCCAAAGAACGATGAGAAATTTAGGATATGTGTAGGCTACAGAGACC
Source organism: Datura stramonium (assembly GCA_018107945.1). NCBI lineage: Eukaryota > Viridiplantae > Streptophyta > Magnoliopsida > Solanales > Solanaceae > Datura > Datura stramonium. The sequence goes on along the minus strand of JACEIK010002179.1, from coordinate 88,037 downwards.
TTAACAAGGCCAGTCCTAAATATAATTTTTCATTGCCCAATATCTACATCCTTATTGATAATTATGATAAGCACAAGATGCAGTCGTTTGTGGATTGCTTCGCTAGATATCACCAAATCTTGATGGATGAGAAGGACGTAGAAAAGATAATTTTCATTGCGCCCTGGGGATTTTACCATTACCGGGTGATGTCGTTTGGTCTCAAAAATACTGGTGCTACTTATAAGAGAGCTATGACTGTCATATTCCATGATATGATGCACAAGGAGATTGAGGTGTATGTAGATGATGTCATCATCAAATCCCGCGAGAGTTCGAATCATCTGCCCCACCTGAAGAAGCTTTTTGACCAACTGCACAAGTACAATTTGAAGTTGAACCCTGCCAAGTGTGCATTCAGGCTTCCAGCTAGTAAATTTTTGGGTTTCGTAGTCAGTAGAAGGGCATAAAACTAGATCCTTATAAAATCAAGGCTATTCAACAGCTACCTCTGCCAAAGACTAAGAAAGATGTGATGAGTTTCCTGAGAAAGCTAAACTACATTAGTCGATTCATTGCCTAATCAACAGTCATCTATGAGCCTATTTTCAAGCTATTGAGGAAGGATGCGCTGACTAAATGGACCAAAGAGTGTCAAAAAGAATTTTACACCATCAAGAGTTATTTATCCAATCCACCAGTGCTGATACCTCCGAGAGAAGGAAGCCCTTTGTTGTTGTATTTGTCTGTCTTAGATAATGCATTCGGTTGCGTGTTGGGACAACACGATGAGAGTGGAAGGAAAGAACGGGCGATATATTATATGAGAAAGAAGTTCACATCCTATGAGGCCCGTTATACCCTCTTGGAAAGAACTTGTTGCGCTTTAACTTGGGCCGCCCAAAAGTTGAGACCTTATTTATCAACTTACAACACACATTTCATTTTGAGAATGGATCCACTAAAGTACATCTTCCAGAAGCCAATGTCGGTGGGGAAGCTGGCAAAGTGGAAAATGCTGCTAAGCTAGTTTAATATAGTGTACATAACTTAGAAAGCAGTAAAGGACAAGCCTTGCCCGATCACCTTGCAGAGAACCCCGTCGATGAAGAGTATGAACCTTTAAGGATGTATTTTCCCGACGAGGAAGAGATATTCATAGGAGAAGACCTTGCAGAGTCATATCTTGGTTGGAGAATGTTCTTTGATAGAGCAATGAATTTCAAGGGTTTTGGGATTGGAGTGGCATTAGTATCAAAATCTGGACAACATTATCCAGTGATAGCTAAACTTCGATTTTCGTGCACCAATAACATGGCAGAATATGAAGCATGCATATTTGGTCTTAGAATGGCTCTTGATATGGATATCTAGGAATTGCTAGTGATTGGTGATTCAGATCTATTAGTCCATCATGTTCAAGGAGAATGGGCTGTAAAGAATTCTAAAATCCTACCTTACATACAACTAGTACCAAGGTTGAGCAAAAGATTCAGGAATATTGAGTTCAAACACACTCTAAGAATGAAGAATAAGTTTGTTGACACCCTCTCCACCATATCAGCTATGATACAACACCTGGAGAAAAATTACATTAATTTGCTCAAGATAAAAGTAAAAGAGCAACCTGCACATTGCTCACGCGTGGAAGAAAAATTAGACGGGAAACCGTGGTACATTGATAGGAAAAGATATCTGGAAACAATACTCAAAAGATGCAACAGTTAGTCAAAAGAAGATGATACGTAGAACGGAAAATAATTTCTTCTTGAACGGAGAAATCCTTTTTGTAATACCTCGGAAGTGCTTAAAACTAGACTCGAAAATTTAAAATGAGAAGCAATAGAAAAATATGAGACTTTACTTAGAATGACTTGTGGTACGAGTCGTTGGAGGGTCTAACGACCAGTAGGAGCCACCCGTGGTCAGGTTCTACAAAAGTAGACTCAAAGGTAACGGGATGATACGACCCATAGGTAGATGTAACGAGTCATAGGTTGGGGTCGTTGGTTGTCACCAGGATGCCAGAGTTGGATGGTACGAGTCGTAGTACGACTCGTTGTGAGGAACAATGAGTCGTGGTAAGTGCCCATGGGAAGGAGAAGGGAATTCTCCTATTCAAGGTAATGTATGAAACCCATGACTCGTTGGACGAAGGTATGAGTCGTGGTATGACTCATGGGAAGTCCAGATGTAGGTTTCATCAGAGGCAGTAACAGATCATTGTGTGAAGTAATGACTCATTCTGTGAGTCGTTGTCACAGGACCAGAGAAGGTAAGAAATGATGGAAGAAAGTAATGGGTGGATACCACGAGTCGTGGTATCAAAGGAGGACTCATGGTATTGATCTGGTCAGTGGTAGTGCAAAATTTTCAAACTTTTCATTAAGGGTATTTTCACAATTTCTAAACTCTAAGGTCCTAAACTACGTCATTTTAAGATCAGTTATAAGAGTTTTAAGAGTGTTAAACCTATCCTAAGGCTTACCATTCCATACATGCAAGTTTAGAGTTCTTCCTTGGAGATCAAGCTTGAGGAATTCCCCAATTTTTTCTTCAATTTTCCTTGAGCTTTCAAGAGAGAATGTAAATCAGATTTACCCAGGTATGTAAGGTTGTGAATGAGATTTCCTTTTACTCTCATGCTCAAAAGTTCTTCTCAATTTCATGGATATCAATTCTAGATTTAAGTTCATGATCTATTGGGGTTTATTCATAATTTTATGAAATTCTCTATGATCCATCTATGGGTCCATTCCTTTTATGTATCAAATCATATTTTAAGATCTATGAGCAAATTTTATATCTATTTTGATTATTAATTCTTAGTTTCAAATCCTAATTAAATTATGCCCAATTATGTCAATTTCATGAAAAGTCAAGTTATGATTATATTATGATTTTTGATCTTACTAAGTCTAAATTATGATTTATGGTTCATGTTATAATTTCTCTTCAAGTACTCTTCATGGATTTATGAATATCAAGTATATAAATATTTAAAAGTATGCTTGATTTTCATGATTTATGGATTTATGACTATTAGCCAACTCATGGGCCCTTATTCATGGCTAATCATGTATTTCAAGTGGGATCCATTATTTTATTATTTATTTGGCCATGAACTTCATAAATGATTTCACAATTGCTATACGAGCCCTCATGTACATGTTTTTGGGAGCAGTGTCTAGCACCGAGTAGACCCGGCGTTCAAAGGTAAATCCCGTGGTCTCAAAACTACGTTCCACCGTAGGAATATATACATTTATTATTGGATCCCTGTGATATCACCATACTGCACGTCCCTCACCCGGCAAGCTTGGGATGATCCTGACCACTTGGCGAAATGGTGGGGCATCATGTAACCTCTATCATGATACTTATGCATGGTTATATTTATGTTACTTTGGCTCAAGTTATGCTTTATAAAGTTTCTCTCATGACTATGATTTATGATTGAGATTATGAATGGTTTGAAAACCTTAAGCCCTTACGTTTACATTGTGATATTTACTTCATGATCATGTTGTCATACTCTTATGCACTCTTATGTATTTTACCTGTCCATTTTACTTACCTTGCATACTCGATATATTCCAAGTACTGATCGCATACTCTATGCTGTATCGTTTCATGATATAGGTCCGAGAGATCAGTCTCAGCTGCACCATTAGTCTTGCTTTCCTCTCAGACCTGTGTTAGCCGAGATTGGTGAGTCCCCATCCTTCGAGGACATTCAGTTATCTATAGTCATGTTATTTTAGTTACACACTTTCTTTGTCGAGCTATTTGGGGATGCTGTCCCATCAGCTCATCAGTTATGTTAGAGGCTTTTTAGACATATGTAGAAATCAACTTGCCATCATTGACTCTGTTTTAGGTTGATACGTATGCAGACTCCCGCTTAAGCATGTTTTATTATATCAGTATCTGGTTATATTATGCTCTTAGTTGTTATGTTCATGCCATGGGTCGCCTTGGAGCCTCTTGGGGTTCCTTGTCACTTATCTCTATCCTAGCCTATGTTTGGGTCGTGACAAACTTGATATCAGAGCCTTAGGTTTGTGGTATTTTAGGGTGTCTGAAAGCTGCGTTAAGTAGAGTCTTTTTCATGGGTGTGAAACGCGTCACACTTATGACGAAGAGGCTACAAAATGTTTTAGGAAATTTCCCTTCTTTCATGATCCATGTCGTGCGATGAAATGTCTTTCTATCCTTCTAACTCGTGTTATACACATTTTCAGAATCATGCCTCCTCACCGAGTTAATGGAAGAAGAAATGGAAATGGAAATGGCCATGAGAATGACAATGGGGATAGGCACCAGCAGGCCCCACAACCCCCAAGAATTATGTGCCCGAGCAGGTAGCCCATGTAGAGTTTAGGGCAGCCATTCAGATGTTGGCACATGCATTGACCGCCCAGGTCAACCAGCAAGGGGTAGCGCATGTTCTCCAAAATGAGAATGCGAAGGCAGCGAGAGTCAGAGACTTTCTTAGGATGAACTCTCCAGAGTTCATCGGATTGAGGGTGGACGAGGATCCACACAAGTTTATTGATGAGATACAAAAAATCACCCAGATCATGAGGGAGACAGGGGAGGAGTGCGTAGACTTGGCCTCTTATCAACTGAAAGGGGTTGCACGTATCTGGTTCAGACAGTGGAAGGATGGTAGGGCAGTTGAAGTGGGTCCCATTGGTTGGGATGAGTATCTTACCGCTTTCTTGGATTGGTTCTTTCCCCGAGAGATGAGGGAAATCAAAGCAGTTGAGTTTGTGAATCTGAAGCAGAATGATATAACAGTCCAAGAGTATGCTTTAGAGTTCACCCGCTTGTCCAAGTATGCACAAGAGATGGTGGCTGATCAGAAAGCTCAGACGAGAAGGTTTGTGCACGAGATAGCGGACTACCTGGTCAAGGATTGTAGGACCACTAAGCTTTACTAGGACATCAATTTTCCTCGATTGGTTTTGTATGCCCAACAGATTGAGGCAGTGCACTTGAGAGAGAGAGAGGCCAAGAGGGACAGGAGAGACAGTTATGGGTTCTCCCAGCAGAGATCGGGAGGCGGACATCGTCAGCAGCCTCATTAGAGGTTATTAACTCTAGCAGCATCATCATTCAGTGCTCCATCCCGACCGCGAGATGATCATAGGAGCATGTAGGGAGAGCGTACCTTCCCGGCCTGCAGGAAGTGTGCAAAGAATCATGTAGGGGAGTGGTTGTTGGGGTCAGATATCTGCTTTGGTTGTGGTAGATTCGACCACAGACTCTGGGAGTGTCCGTTGGTTAGACAAGGTGACGGTAGAGGTTTTGCTAAGGCTACCAGCTCAGCAGCAGCACCAACACGCCCAACTCAGCAGGATGCGTCCACCAATGCAGGTGGTGGCCAGTGCTAGAACAAGTTTTATGCCCTTGCGTCTCGCAGGAGCAGGAGACTTCACCAGATGTGGTCACTTGTATGTTACGAGTATTCCACTTTGATGTATATGCATTGTTAAATCCAGGGGCTACTTTATCTTTTGTGACGCCTTATATTGCTAGTAGTTTCAGAGTTTGTCCCAAAATCCTATCAGAATCCTTCTCAGTCTCCACACAGGTTGGTGATTTAGTTATAGCTCAACGGGTATATAGAAATTTCTCTGTCACAGTCCTTCAGAAAGTCACCTAGGTAGATTTAGTATAGCTAGCCATGACAGATTTTGATGTTATCTTTAGTATGAATTGGCTACATGCATGTTATGCCTCAGTAAATTATAGAATCTGTGTGGTATAGTTTCAGTTTTCAGGTGAGCCAGTTCTAGAATGGAAGGGTAGTTCAGTTGTGCCTGTAAGTCGCTTCATTTCCTACCTTAAGGCCAGAAAGATGATCTTTAAAGGTTGCGTGTACCATCTAGTTAGGGTTAAAAATGTTACATCCAAAACCCCGACTATCCGGTTAGTTCCTGTAGTATATGAATATCTAGAAGTGTTTTCAAATGATTTACCGGGGATTCCTACCAAGAGGGAGATCAATTTTGGTATTGACCTTCTCCCTGATAAGCAACCTATATCTATTCCTCCTTACAGAATGGCTCCAGCTGAGCTAAAGGAGTGGAAAGAGTAGTTGAAAGATCTCTTAGACAAGGGTTTCATCAGACCGAACAAATTCCCATAGGGTGCACCGGTTCTATTTTTCTGGAAGAAGGATGGTTTTATTTTTCTGGAAGAAGGATGGTTCTCTTAGGATGTGCATTGATTACCTGCAATTGAACAAGGTTACAATCAAGAATAGGTATCCCCTACAAAAAATTGATGACTTGTTTGACTAGCTTCAGGGTGCCAAGTGTTTCTCAAAGATAGACCTCAGATCCGGGTATCATCAGCTCAGGGTTAAGGAGAGTGACATTCCGAAGACAGCCTTCAGGACTCGATATGGTCACTATGAGTTTGTAGTTATGTCTTTGGGCTAACGAATGCTCCTGCAACTTTTATGAATTTGATGAACGGGTGTTCAAGCCGTATTTGGATATATTCGTGATTATAATCATAGATGACATTCTCATATACTCTCGGAGCGAAGAAGAGCATGCCGCTCATTTGAGGGTGGTACTATAGACTCTTAAGGATCGCTAGTTATATGCTAAATTCAGCAAGTGTGAGTTTTGGTTATACTCGGTAGCATTTTTGGGTCATGTGGTGTCAAGTGAGGGTGTACAGGTGGACTCTCAAAAGATAGAAGATGTGAAGAATTGGTCTAGACCAGTGAGTCCTTCGGATATCAGGAGTTTCTTGGGTTTAACTGGTCACTACAAGAGGTTTATAGAAGGATTTTCATCCATTGCAGCACTGTTGACCAAATTGACCCAGAAAAAAGTGAAGTTCCAATAGTCGGAGGCCTGTGAGAAGAGCTTCCAAGAGTTGAAGACTCGACTCACCTCATCACCAGTGTTGACTCTACCTGAGGGTACCTATGGGTTTGTAATATATTGTGACACCTCAAGGATCTGCCTTGGTTGTGTACTAATGCAGCACGGTAAGGTTATAACCTATGCTTCAAGGCAGCTGAAAGTCCATGAGAAGAACTATCCAACTCACGACCTTGAATTGGCAGCAGTAGTATTCGCCTTGAATATTTGGAGACACTATCTGTACGAGGTCCATGTGGATGTGTTTACGGACCACAAAAGCCTATAGTACGTGTTTATCAAAAAGGATCTAAATCTACATCAAAGAAGGTGGTTGGAGCTTCTTAAATATTATGATATGAGTGTCCTTTATTATCCGAGAAAGGCTAACGTGGTGGCATACTCTTTTAGAAGGCTTTCTATGGAGAGTTTGACCCATATAGATGAGAAGAGGAAAGAGTTAGTGAAGGATGTACATCGGCTTGCATGACTAGAAGCTCATCTTGTTCACTCGGCGAATGGTGGTGTCATTGTTCAGAATGGATCAGAATCTTCCATGGTGATTAAGGTCAAAGCTAGAAAAGACGAGGATCCTATTTTAGTAAAGTTGAAGGAAGCCGTTCAAAATCAGAAGGTGGATATTTTCTCCCAAGGGGGAGATGATGTACTACGATATCAGGATCATTTGTGTGTACTGGGAGTTGATGACTTGAGGGAGAGGATGTTGCATGAGGCTCATAGTTCCTGATATTCTATACATTCAGGTTCCACCAAGATATACCGTGACCTCAAGGAAGTTTATTGGTGGAATGACATGAAGAAGGACATAGCAGAGTTTGTGGCTAAGTGTTCGAATTGTCAACATGTGAGGTTAAGCATCAAAAGCCTGGAGGTGTGCTTCAAGACATTAGTATCCCTACTTGAAAGTGGGAGGAAATCAATATGGACTCCACTATGGGGTTGCCCCGTACTCGTTGATAGTATGACTCTATCTCCATTATGGGGTTGCCTCGTACTCGTTGATAGTATGACTCTATCTGGGATGGTTGTGGAAAGGTTGACTAAAGTAGCTCATTTTCTATCGGTCAAAACTACCGACTCAACGGGGGATTATGCTAAGTTGTATATTAGGGAGTTAGTTTGGTTGCATGGAGGGCCCTTATCCATCATATCATATAGAGGTACTCAGTTTACCTCCCAGTTTTGGAGATCGTTTCAGAAGGGACTTGGTACTCAGGTCAAGCTTAGCACAACATTTCACCCGCAAACAGACGGTCAGGCTGAACGGACCATTCAAACTCTTGAGGATATGTTGAAAGCGTGTGTGATTAATTTCAAGGGTAGTTGGGATGATCATTTACCTCTCATCTAGTTTACATATAACAACAGTTACCATTCCAGCATTCAGATGACTCCATTTGAGACTCTTTATAGGCGGAGGTGTAGATCACCTATTGATTGGTTTGAGGTCAAGAAAATGGTTTTAATAGGACCAAATTTGGTTCATGAGGCCATGGAGAAAGTCCAGCTTATAAGCGAAAGGTTGAAAACAACCCAGAGTCGTCAGAAGTTCTATGTGGATGTGAGGAGGAGAGAACTTGAGTTTGAAGTCGATGTTTGAGTGTTTCTGAAGGTATCTCCCATGAAGGGAGTGATAAGATTCGAAAAGAAGGGGAAACTTAGTCCCCGCTATGTTGGCCTGTACCGGATTATGAAACGTGTTGGCAAGGTGGCTTATGAGTTGGAGTTGTCCTCAGAATTGGCTTCAGTACATCAAGTTTTCCATGTGTCACTTTTAAAGAAGTGCATGGGTGATCCGGCTTTGGTTGTCCTAGTGGAGAGCATAGGTGTGAAGGATAGTCTTAGCTGCGAAGAGGTTTCGGTTGATTTACTTGATCTTCAGGTTTGGAAGCTAAGAAATAAGGAAGTAGCTTCAATAAATGTTTTGTGGTGGAATCAGCATGTTGAGGGAGCTACGTGGAAAGTCGAAGCAGATATGATGGCTAAATACCAGCATCTATTCCCTTTTGGCCCAGTTTCAACTTGAGGTATCAGTTTCCTCCCTAGTACTCTATCCAGTTTCATGTTCAGTTCATGTGCCCCAGTGTATTTCATGTTAATGTATATATGTGTGATTCATGAATTCAGTTCAGTCATGTATTCCAGTCCGGAGTCAGTCACTCCGTCAATTTTCAGCTTTAGATATTCAATATTTGAGATGTCAGTTCTATTTCCCCATCTTTCAGTATATTCATTCATATTCGAGGATGAATGTTCTCAAGAGGGAGATATTGCAATACCCAGGAGGTGCCTAAGAATAGACTCAGGAATTTGAAATAAGAAGCAGTAGAAAAATCTAAGACTTTACTTAGAATGACTCGTGGTACGAGTCGTTGGAGGCTCTAACGACCCGTGGGAGCCACCCGTGGTCAGGTTCTGCAGAAGTAGACTCAGAGGTAACAGGTCCATGGTATAACCTATAGGTAGATGTAACAAGTCGTAGGTTGGGGTCGTTGGTTGTCACCAGGGTGCCAGAGTTGGATAGTACGAGTCGTAGTACGACTCGTTGTGAGGAACAACAAGTCGTGGTAAGTGCCCATGGGAAGGAGCAGGGAATTCTCACAGTCGAGGTAACGGATAGAACCCATGACTCGTTGGACAAAGGTACGAGTCGTGGTGTGACTCGTGGGAAGTCTATATGCAGGTTTCATCAGAGGCAGTAATAGGAGGAAGTAACGGATCGTTGTGTGAAGTAACGACTCGTTCTGTCAAGTCATTGTCACAGGAACAGAAAAGATAAGAAATGATGGAAGAAAGTAATGGGTGGATACCACAAGTCGTGGTATCAAAGGATGACTCGTGGTATCGATCGTGGTAACTAGTAGTGCAAAATTTTCAGACTTTTTGTTAAGGGTATTTTCATAATTTATAAGCTCTAAGGTCCTACATTACGTCATTTTAAGATCAGTTAGAAGGATTTTAAGAGTCTTAAACCTATCATAAGTCTTACCATTCCATGCGTGCAAGTATAGAGCTCTTCCTTGGAGATCAAGCTTGAGGAATTCTTCAATTTTCCTTGGGCTTTCAAGAGGGAGCGTAAATCAGATTTACCCAGGTATGTAAGGATATGAATTAGAGTTCCTTTCACTCTCATACTCAAAAGTTCTTCTCAATTTCATGGATTTAAATTCTAGATTTAAGTTCATGATCTATTGGGGTTTATCCATAATTTTGTGAAATTCTCTATGATCTATCAATGGGTCTGTTACACCCCATAAACTTCTAACATTTAGTCGGTCTATTCGTACGTTAGTCAAGAATTTTATAGTTCAGTGCATACAAGAAAGAGCCCAGGAAAAGGTCGAACGAGCGCAGAATCGGGAAAGCGAGGGAGAAGGCCGGAGCAGGCTGCCAGAGGGGCAACGTGTCGCGGACCTCCCCCTCCGCGTTGGGCTCCATGACACGCCCGTATTTTGGTGCGATGCCGCCCAAATTTTATATATATCAAGTTGTTGTCATTTGTTTCATTTCATATATATATATATATATATCTTCGGCCAGAGAGAGTAAAAGTCGAGGGAATTGAGAGGTTTTCACCCATTTACGCTACGAAATACCGTCCAAATTTAAATTAACTTCGGGTATTGAATCCTAAGCTCGCAGAGAGCATTACTGCGGAGTTATTTTCGTGAAATTCATCTAGCGAATCGTAACTCCTCCGAGCAAAAGCTATCAGAATTGTTTCAAACTGATTTTTATACGATCACAGGCTTCAAGTAAGTATTTCTCCCTTCTGAACTCTTGGAAAATTATACGTTTTCGAACGTGTTTCGTTAAGTTGAAGTATAGTCAATATTAGTACTATAAGTTATTGTTTCAGCCGAATTTAGTACAGAAACTAGTTTCATTCTCTCAGTAGTACGATTCTAGTTAGGAAGGGCTATTGAATACTAGTTGAAAATCACCAGTTACTGGGGAAAACGGCAATTGAGGTATGTTAAGAAGAATTCCTTCGGCAAGTTAGCTTCCTTAGTATTGTAATACAGTTCGAATCCCAGTAAGAGAGTCAAAGGCATATCTATTGTGATTAGTTGTTGTATTATATTGAGTTATGTTATATTGAGGTCGCGAGGGCCTTATTGAGTTCTGTTATACTGAGGCCGCGAGGTTCATATTAAGTTCTGTTATTGTCACGCCCCACCTTGGGAGGCATGATTGGCACCTGTGCCCTACTAGGATCTGAACTAACTGAGCTGACTTAGCCTAAGGACTCCTGGTGTAGGCTTACTTCTTAAATCAAGAAAACGGGCTATATCTCAGCTGTAAATACAACCTTCGGCCGACAAGGCCTTATAGCCACCTGTGAAATAAAATCAGCTAACCAGAAACAAGCAATAACAGGGAATCCTATGCGAGCCAACAAGACCACCATGATGTATAGTTATGACTGTAAGGTAAATCCAGTGCTAACCTACACTATGGCCAATAATGCCGCTAATCTATTAGCTAAACAAGGCCCCACACGGCCAACATGCAAACCTAAACACATATAGGACCCACACGGACAATAACAGCTAACTTAAACACATATAGGCCCCACACGGCCAATAACAGCTAATCATAGGAAAATAGAACAATCTGCAAGCCTCTAGGAACAATATGATGGTCGGGACAGGGCCCCGACCTACCCATGAACTGTACAAACAAAAGAGATAGACCTTCTATCTACAAGCTCCGGAAGAAGGGAGCTAACTGCCCTGTGACGCTGGCTAAAAATTACGAGGGACCTGTTCTTCGTCTATCTGTACCTACAGGCAAGTAATGCAGCGCCCCAAAAAGGCGTCAATATAACATGTACTGAGTATGTAAGACAATAACTGTAAATGACTGAATATAAAAGATAAAGCTGAAATAACAGAAGGAAAAGGAATAGGAGTCATACCTGAGTAGCTGGGTTTTCTATTGTCTAGTCTATTAATAACTAAAGCAAACAAGAACCTTACCTGTTCCCCATAAGCCGGAAGGTACAACCAGCACAGAACAACTCACCTAGGGACCCCATAAGCCCTGGCGAGTACACTTCAATCTATATACCCCTATCAAGGTCATAATAGGTCAACTGGTGACTATAGCCGTCCTGCCAGTCCCCTGGTTCTGCAACTGAGCCCGCTCGGCTCCTAACTATAGCTGTGTCTGAGTCTAGTGGAATCCTGATATCTGCACCCCGGGCACCAGGCTCGTCGGGGGTGTGGTGCCGATGCGGCGTATGTATAATTGTCCAGCCATGGAATGGAACATATGAGGACCTGGGACCCCATCTTCGTCCCTCGCGGACGACATGCTACTCTTTCTGGAGCAACGTCATCTCGCCCTTGGCGGGCATCGACACAGCTAGTAACCCTGGGGTTGGTCATGGAGGGCTATATAGGCAAATCAAATCCCAACACAGCTTAGAATACTAGTCTCAGCTAATAACAACAACTATTCATGATTACGTACTTCTGATTCTCTTACTGGGATTTAGACTGAGTTATAATGCTATAGGAACTAACTTGCCGAAGGAATTTGCCTTAACATACCTCATTCGTTGGTTACTGCTTAATTGGCGAGTCAGCTCTCATTCAGCTTCTCTCCTCAACTGCAATCGTATTATTGGAAGAATGAGGCTAATTTCAATATTAAATTCGACAAAAAGTAAAACTTTATATATAAATATTAACTATATTTCAACTTTACGGAACACGGTCGAAAACTCGTTATTTCTCAAAAGTCTAGAAGGGAGAAATGCTTACTTGAAGCTTGTGATCGTATAGAAACTAGTTTGGAGCAATTTCAACAACTTAAGCTCGGCGGGGCGACGACTCGTCGGGCGAATTTTGCGAAACTAAATCCGTAGCAATGTTTCCTGCAGCCTTAAACTTCAATACCCAAAGTTAATTTGAATTCGGGTGGCGTTTTGCAATGTAAACGGATGAATTTAATTCACCTCCTTCGTACTTTCCTCTGCTGGTCGAGTATATATATTGAAAATGAACCAAAATCCAAGGAGAGAACATATATATAGTTGAGGCGGTGGATAGGTGTCCGTGGCATAGACCCCAACGCACCGAATATCGTGCATGCCACGATGGCTGTCGCGGAGAAGCTTGATCCGTGCCATGTTGCCCCTCTAGGCAACTGGTCCGGCCTTCTCCCGCGCGATCCCGACTTCGCGCTCTTTCGACCTTTCCCCGGGTCCTTCCTCGTACGTATTGAACTCTAAAACTCTTAACTAACGTACAAATAGGACGGCTAAACGTTAGAAACTTACGGGGTGTAACATCCTACCCCCTTTAGGAACATTCATCCTTGAATGTTAACTTCCGCTTACAGGAACCTTAACTCTTGCAACTATTTATTCTAGAGAAATTTCGGCAGAGTCTCCCCTGTAATATGGACTATCCAAAAATCCTTAACTGCATGGCCTGAGCTAAGCCTAGAACAGATGAGGATATCTGGATTTCATGTCGTCCTCAGCTTTCCAAGTCATTTCCTCTCTGTTATTGTTCCTCCACAGTGCCATTGACACCCAATTTTGACCTCCCTACCCCCTTATATG
>JACEIK010002179.1:30624-54831 GCA_018107945.1 Datura stramonium | reverse complement strand
GTAATGCATACTTTTATGTTGTATCGTTTAATGATACAGCTACAGGTTCCCAGATTCAGCAGCATTAGCAGCCACATTTTAGATCCTCCTCAGTCACAGTTGAAGTATGAGTCCTCACTATTCGAGGGCCTTATTTCATTATCTTAGAGTTTTATTTAGACTTAGAGTTAGTTGCTAGTTTGTCCCAATAACTCATCAGTTAGAAGGCTTTCAGACATAGAGTACATTTAAATTTCATATTATGTAAATTTTATGTTTTTTTTAGTTTCATTTTATGAAATACTTTTATGTTGTTAATTCAAAGCTTCCGCTATGCATGTTTTATTTAGGATACCAATGTATGATAGACCAGGGGTTGACTTGGGGTCACTTGTGGCTTCATGTACCATGTGACATCCAAGGTGTAGGCTCGGGCATGACAAACTTAGTACCAGAGCACTAGGTTTAGAGTATCCTCGGAAAGTATGAAAGCCACATCGAGTAGAGTCCTTTTCATAAGTGTGGAGTGCGCCACACTTATGATGAGAAGGATATAAGATGTTATTAGAAAAACTCCCTTTTGTTCATACTCCTTATCGTGAGTTAAAGTTCAATTCCAAAACGCCCTTCTAACTCGTGCTCATTTCGTTTCAGTGAACCATGCCTCCCCGACGTGGAAATGGAAGAAGGGTCGGTAACACCAACAGGCCTGCCCCACCAGCCCTGATAGCTACCAAAGATTATTCAATATCTACTGCCAAATTTCAAGCGGCCATCCAATTGTTTGCCCAAACAGTCACCAACCAGGTGAACTAGTAGGTGGTATCGATGAACACCAACGGGACTGCAGCAGCTGCGAGGGTGCCGAACTTCACTCGTATGAACCCTTCATCTTTTCAGGGATCCAAAGTAGGGGAGGATCCCTAGGAGTTCATGGATGAGATCAGAAAGATCACCCACATTATGGGTGTTAGCTCTTCTGAGAGTGCTGACCTGGATGCCTACCAGTTAAAAGGGGTAGCTCAGGTCTAGTTTGAACAGTGGAAAGAGGGACAACCAGTAAGAGTAGGACCAGTGGAGTGGGAGGAGTTCCACACAGCTTTCTTGGATAGGTTTTTCTCTCGGGAGCTGAGGGAGGCAAATATGGCGAAGTTTATAAATTTGAGATAGGGCAACAGAAATGTGGAGGAGTATGCTATGGAGTTTACTAGGTTGTCTAATTATGCTCCAAAGATGGTAGCCGAGCCAAGGGCTCGCATGCTGAAGTTTTTAAATGGCGTGTCAAATCTGGTCCTTAAGGAGTGCAGGACCACAATGCTGATTAAGGACATGGACCTTTCTAGCTTGATTGTCTATGCCCAATAGATTGAGGCTGAAAAGCTGAAGGATATGCAGCGTAAGAACAAACCGGCAAGGACTGGACATTCATATTTCAGCCATCAAAGGTTTAGCGGTGGTAGTAGCCCACAGCAACAACAACAGTAGTAGAGAGCCCCAACACCCAGCTTAGCCAGCGCCCCAACCTTCCAGTCCTGCCAGGATCGAAGGGGTGGGTCATTTGGTACTCAGCCTCAGACTCACAGTATAGGGAATAGGTATCCAGCTTGCCCCAAGTATGGTAGGAATCACCCAGGAGAATGGCTTCATGAATGAGAGGGCTGTTTTGGGTGTAGATAGCTTGGACACAGGCTTAGGGAGTGCTGGTCAGCAAGCGAGGGAGATCAAAATCTATCACCTTATCAACTTCAGTAGGCCGACCAACTCAGCAGGCCAACACATCAGGTACAGATGGAGATTAGCGCAAAAATTGCTTCTATGCTCTATCTTCCCGTCAAGATTAGGAAAGCTCACTTGACGTAGTTACTGGTATGTTATGTCTCTTCCATCTAGACGTGCATTCCCTCTTAGATCGAGGATCCACTCTTTCGTTCGTGACTCTCTATATAGCAGTATGGTTCAACATCAATCTAGAGGTCCTCTCAGAACCATTTTCAGTCTCCACCCTAGTTGGCGAGTCAGTTAGAGTCAACCGAGTGTATAGAAACTGCCCAGTCTCAGTCTTGAATAAAGTTATTCCAGCTGATCTTGTAGAGTTAGACATGGTCGACTTTGACCTTATTCTAGGGATAGATTTGTTACACTCTTGCTATGCCTCAGTCGATTGTAGAACTAGAGTTCAGCAAAACTAGACACAGAAATAACAGCTTAAGAGAAACATAATTTCGAATGGCTCTAGGATAGTATAAAGATTTAGCTACTCAAACTCATACTCCTCCCGGCCAATATGGCTCTGATACCATTTAACGGATCGTAGAAAATAACTTGGAAATTAATTATAAAGGCAGGAGCAAAATAAAAGAAAATATTACAAGTAATAATAAAGTAGAAGAAAAGATACTTACAAAGAGTTGTTTATTGATAAGAAGGAAAACTAGAGAACATAGAGAGGTTTTGGCAATTTGAAAGTGAGTGTAGTGTTTTCCGAATGCCCCTCTTAATACAAGGTGAAGGTTTTAAATAGACCTCAATATGATGAGTCAAAATCCACTACTACCTGTTATCTATTTACATGTGTCCACACGTGGCAGATTTGAATTCTTACACGGATCTATTTAAAAGATGTCTTCATCTTCTTGAAATTGGATTTCCTTGAAATTTGATATTTGTCCTGATGTGACCTTTGAATTTGATGAAGATTCGCCTCATCCGCATGGGAGTCTGTAGAGACCTACTTTGTCCTGATGTGGCTTATCTTTTTGTTGCATTGTTTTGTGATCTTTGAGGGGTCCACTTGCTTTTGATTGTAGTAAGTTTAGTTTTCTGAAAAGATAGTCTGGCCGCCTCCTTTAGTTGAGAAGATAAGTTTGAGCTATCCCTTGTGGATCTAGCATGTCTCCATTGCTTGGTTCACTTGTATGAGAGGATGCAGTATCTAATAATTCCATTATCTGTTTTTATTGGGTATTTTTTCCAAATTTGATAAGGCCTGCTGGAGCCTTCTTTTTTAATTCCTCTCAGTTGTTGGAATCCTTTCGTAATGGAAGTGAACTGAAGCTTCCTTGTCTTCCGTGGTGTTGGTGCCTGTAGCCTTGATTTGATGGTCTTACTCAGATATTTAATCCTTTCAATTTCATGAATATCAAAGGACCAGTTGATAATATATGAAATTCTTTTTGCAATAAAAAACTTACACAATTTAATATTTTCTTGTGGTGCAGAAATATTCTGCTCTACCTGAAATTTTTCAAACTGTGTCTGAAAATGTTTTGACAATACCTGTTTATTTCCTCCGAATTGGTTCCACCATTCGTAAAACCATCTGGGAATGATCGCGCTTTTCATTTCTTCTGAATACTTGACAAACCAAGAGTGAGTGTTGGGCCTTAGATACATAAAGTTATACCAGGCTGCCTTATAATCATACCAGTTGTATGTTCAGTCTATAAATTTATAGAATGGGTGTATGTAGATGATCTACAAACCATTCAACGGACTTAAAATTCTTTTTAATTGTGAACTTTGGAGTAATAGCCATTTGTGATTATCCGGACATTTTAATTCATGCTCACTTACTGAATCGGTGTCTGTTAAAATGAACTCATAATACCTTTGGGTTTTAAGGGGATCATCCGTCTCCATATAATTCCAATTTGTGTAGCAGGGTTTTAGTAACTCGGGTACTCCAAAACCTTCATATTTTTTATCGAGGGCCATGATCGGCAGTACCTGTAAAACTGTTAGCTCAAACTGCTGTTTATTTGAAATATTTTTCTCCATTTTCTTTTTTTAGGAGTCGCTGGCGGAACTGCCTGGAGAGTATGTCTCTGTGCTTCATTTCAGCTGTTCTTGGTTTGGATAGAGATAGTTTTGTCGCCTGATGAAGAGTCTCAAAACCGATTTTAATGGTTGTAATCTGGTCTGACTGGTTATAGGTTCCTTTAATGGGGACGGAATAGTAGCTTTTGGCAAAGATGGAATTCTACAAAATTTCTGAATATTTATTTTCTGGTTTTGGTTTTTCCTCTTCTTTGAAGGGTCTTTTCATTATTTCTTATGGTTTGAAAGGCTGAAATGGAGGCCTCAAGGGCCTTATACCTGGTGTTCCGAGTCTCATTTAGTTCCCTATAGAAATTCCCTAGTCAAAAAGTCTGGGAGAGAATTATTTTCTCCTTGTATAAACTCGATTTGAAAATCAAAGCTGGATAACAAAGCCTACCATCTGGCAAATATTTGTTTAGAAACCAGATTTTTTACATCTTTTTGTAAAACATCTTTGGCTGCTTTGCAGTCTACTCATAGTAAAAAATTCTTATTTATTAGATCGTTTGAAATTTTGTGATACATAGCACTATAGCCAGAATTTCCTTTAATGGTGCTGTACTTTTCCGAGCATTATTCCGCATTCCGTATGAATCTTACTAATTGTTCGGGGTTTTCTAGGAGATTTTTTGTTTAAGGATGCCTCTATATCCTATGTCTGAGGCGTCAGCTTCTACTATCATGAATTCCCCTGATGTGGTATTCCTAGGCATGGAAGTTTTTGAACTATTTGATTTTATTTTTTTTTTAATCTGCTCTGCTTTGTTCTAATCCCCATGGGACTGGATCCTTCTTAAGACTCTGATAAAGAGGCTTACAAACCTGTCTAATATTTGGAATAAAATCTGCAACATAATTGAGACTTCCTAAGAATCTCTAAAGCTGAGTTTTATCAATTAATTCATCTGGAAATTTGGATGAGAGCTTTATGGCTCTACAAATGGGTTTATAGGTTCCTCGATATAACTCATGACCAAGGAATCTAATAGCAGTCTGGAATAATCTCTAATTTTTTGCGCTACTACTAATCCGTTTTGCTTAACAACCTTAAATAGGTTTTGATATGTTTGAAGTGTTGATCAATATCTTCTGAGTATATTAAAACATCATCTATGTAAACTATAGAAATATGACTATGTGGATTAAATATTTTGTTCATTATATTCTGAAATTCAGACGGTGCATTTTTTAATCCGAGTGGCATTACATTCCATTCATATTTTCTGAAAGGTACATTAAAAGTTGTTTTATATTTATTCTTTTCTGTTATCTGTATTTGCCAAAATCCGATTTCATATCGAACTTACTATAAATGTTAGCTTTATAAGTTCTCAGAAGATCTTTTTATTGGGTATTGACAACTTGGATCCATTTAAAACTGTTAAGGGTCATAGTTTCACGACTAGCCTTGGGGCCCCTCTTTTCTTTTTTCCGCACTATTATTAACAGAATGCTAAACAACTCCATGGTGACTTGGAAGGTCTAATAATCTTTTATCATGAAACCATTGATTTCCTTTTTACAATATTCCATTAACTCCTATTCATTTGAATAGGTCTGCTCTAGTAGGGTCTTTCGCTGGAATCCCTCAATATATAGTAACTCAATAATATGGCGTTTCATATCCCAAAAGGCATTAGGAAATTCTGGAACAAACTTCGTTCTATGAATTCTTGTAGGCTTTTAATTTTTGCTTCTATCTTCAGATTTTTTAAAGCAGATTCAATCCGTTTAAATTTTTTTATCTCGTCTTTTAAATAGTTTATTTGAATAATTAGAAGTAACTTTTTTTTTAATCTTAATTTTTTCTTTTTTATAAATTCACTTTCTTCTTTTGACATATTATTTAGGTAGGGAAAAATGGATATCTGTTCCTAGAGCAGTGGTGTGATACCGTCTAAATCAGCGACATAGGGGTTTATTTGGGTTATAAAGTGAGGTGCCTCATATTATTATTTCTTCATTTATATGTTTAGTTATTACAAAATCATTAATAAAGCAGATTCCATTATTCATATGTGTGCCTTATGGAGTTTATAATTTATTTTGAGTTCACTCTGTCGCGGAGAATAACCGCGTTGTACTTTTTTCAAGGTACTTAATAGGGATTATTCCTTCAATAATGCAGTTTTGGTCTGCACCTATGTCTAATAATGCAATTTTGTGAATAGTATAATTTTTATTTATAACCAATGTGATAAGTATATGCCATTCTTGGCTTTAACTATTGCAATGGTTTTTACCCCTGATTTACCTTCTAGAGGGCTCCCAGAGACTCCATCTTCTTCTTCACCTTTTTCAATTTTTGATGTTTCTCCTGGTTCGGATCGATACAATTCAGATTCTTGCATTGGTTCTAGTTAATTTAATAGTTTATTAGCAAGGGCATCTGTGTCTGCCAGTAACTTTTTGCTTAACTTCTTTGACTTCATTTTTCATGTAATACTCCGGTTTGAAGATCTTGTACCGTAGTACTAGACCTTTTTTCTTTAAATTTATTTAGTAATGCTTTTTCATTAAAAGGCTCACCTGTTTTTTGTCATGTTGTTGGTTAAGAATTATATTTTTTAATTTTATTAAATATTTTCTTTTAAGATCTTTATCTTCAATATGATCAATCATATCAAAGAAGATTTTCTTGTATTTATTGGTAATGACATTTATCGAGTGGCTATTGGCTAGTGCAGATTGCTCCCATACATCCACAATGATCAGTTGAGTCACTATTGTCAGAACTATATGTTATATTAAGCTGGTCTTCATCACTGAAACTTTCTTCAGGGGAAGAATTGGCTGTCATATTCATCAAGAATAGAATATAATCTATCTTTTATTTCTGGCTCAAGTTCTAACATATTGATCTTATCCTTCTTTTTATTAGGGACCTTACAATCCTTAGCCCTATGGACAAATTTTCCACAATTCCAACACTTATCATTATTTCCCTTAGAAACCACCTTGTTGACTTCCTCGTTTGTGCCTTTTTGTAAACTTTCTGTAATGATGCCTTTGAAGTCTTATTTTTTTTATAGTGCTTGTGTCTTCTTTTAATTTTCTTGGATGCCTCTTTGAAGGGGCAGACAACTTGATGTATCCAAAATCTTGACAAAAGCTTCCTATTTCTTTTGATATTTTATTATCCTTTAAGTTGATTTTTAAGCTTCATATCTGCAAGCATAATTCAAGTCCTGTGACATTTATAAAATCCTATAAGGTCACCATGGGTAAGCTAATTGGCTACAAGAAATTTTTCCATCAAATCTTCTTTTAATTTTAATTCTAACTCAGCGAATAATGTTATAAACCATTTATGAATTTTTCTTTCCAATAATTCATGCACTACAAAGCTCCTCTGCTCATAACCCTGTTGAGAATACATCCCCTTATACTCGAGTCTAAAATAATCTAACTTGGGCAAGATAGGTTAGATAGTATTTCTAAACTCCTATCTTGAAAAAGTTGAGGTTCTCCTCTATAAAACAAGTTTTGCTAAGTACTATAAATTAATATAGCGGTGACGTCTTCTACGAACAGATTTTTTAAAAGTTTGTCCTGTAGATTCAGTCTTAATAACTTGAGTGATGGATGTAGCATTTGTTACACTATGTCTATTATCTTCAATTAGATAATTATCCTACCACATTTTACGTCCCTGTAAATCCAGATATAATTAGAGTGGAAGCTACTGTATCCATTCACATTTTAGGCTTGGCCACATTCCCCATTTCCCATGTAACTTGTTGTATATCTGATGTTCTGCAATTCCATCAATATTCCATTCACAGATTTCCTTCATTTCAAGAGTTTGAAGTATGAGATAAAAATTCATATTTCTTCATACTACATATCCGGGAATGAGGGTTTATTATAATAGTTCTTTTTTGATGGAATATTTAGAGTTTAACTTATTAATGTGGTTATTAGACTTTTCGGATATTGTTCCTATGACCTTATCATCTTTTAATTTTAATTCATCTTTTAATTTTAATTCATTTTTTAACTTTAATTCAGCCTTTAACTTTTCATTAGTCTCTTTTCTATAAGATCATCTGAGATTTCAAACATTTCTTGAAATTTGGGAATTTTCTTTGGAAAATCTCTGGTAATTTAAATATTGGATGGGATTCTAATTCTTTTTATTATTGTAGGAAGGGCTAGGTTTATCCTTGAAATTGATTTAGTTATCGGTCTTAAGGATCTGGATTAGAGACTACGCAGCAATTACTAGTTTAATTATTTTGTTGAATTAATCTATTTATATCTTTATTCTTAGGATCACCTTGGGTGTCTACTATATCGATTTTAAAAGGTGTAGCTGTGACAATTCTACCATCTAATTGTAAACTAATTTCCTCTTTAGTGGGGAATTATAGATTCAACCATCTTAGTTTTGGTATGCCATTTGTTGTACAATCATGCTCACTGATTCCTTTTGATCATCCAATTTTCCTGTGTACTTAAACCATTTAAAGAACTCTATATTGCATCTCATCCTTTTCATATCGGTACACCATTTTTCCCTAAAGGATAATCTTCCTTTGAATGAATATTTTTCTTGCTACCATTGCCTTTTATGCTATTTTCTAGATCTAACCATAGTTTATCTAAATATTCAAAGTCTAGTTCGAACTCCTCATCAGAGCTAATCATGCATAAAGAGTCTTTTACTCCTACCATCTCGCTAGCCGTGGGACTTGTTCTTTTGGTACTCCAGTTCATATTCAACCTTAGGAATTGTTTCAGATAAATCTACTCCCTTTATTTTTTCTCTACGTCTTCAAGTGTTACCTCTTTTTCTTCTGGAGTTTTTGAAAAATGAAGTGTCTCGAAAAAGACATTCTTTTACTTGAAGAAGCATGACTAAAGGATTGGGATCTTAGAAATTTTAAATCTATAGATCCATCCGGAAATTGTATTACCTGCTCAATGGTTGAATTTTCTTTCCTCAATTTCTAACTTCGTTATGGAGTCAAAATGCCACTATCCTTTTTTACTAACACATCATCTCATTTTATCATTTTTGGGACAAAATATTATTGTGATTGTGATTGGCTTTGCTAAGCATGCTAACCCTTGTTACTTACTATTTTTGCTTTTTGGAGCTAGGTGAAGTTTTCATTAGCCTCAATATACTGTATATTATGGCTATTTCTCTTGTATTTTCTTTTCTATTCATGTTTTTCGTTTTAACATTTAATGTTAGGGGTATCCATAACATTTTGATCACACATCTATAGAAAAATTGGGATAACAGTTAAAATATACCGGGCCATTAGCTAGGTTACTTTAGCACATCAAGCACAATGAATCAATGTTTAGTAGCCTATTGTCTCTTAATAGAAGACATATAGGCACGCTCCGCTTCAATCGATACAATGGTTTAACCGCGACCTGGACAAGTCCTACGGAAGAAACTTATAGTTTTTCCTTGCATTCTGCATTGTCTTCACTGTTAATAGTTTAATAGTCTCAATAGACATATTAATAGTGACTGTAGATTCATAGGTTTTAATATTATAATTTTTAATAAAATTAAAGTGTCCATTCTTATATAACTTTTCAAAAACGTTCTTTGGGATATTCCACTTGTAAAATGCTCTCTATCTTAGCTTATTTTAGTAGTTGTGGTGCAGCATACATTATTTATTATGTTCTGATTTTCAGAGATATCCATTAAAAATGTGCAGATAGTTTTAACTGAATAATTAATATATTATCTAATTGTCTTCTTTGAATTATGACTAACAAAACATAATTCATTATATAGCCATATTAGATTGTCAAGAATTAATTTTCAAAGTTATTTTTCTAGAATAATTATCCAGAGTTTCTGAAGGTATTAGTTTCTTATAATAGTCTAAGTTCTTTAATATTTCTGTTCTTTTCTTTTTATAGTTTCTTTGAAATTTTAAACATATCCATTTTCTCCTATTGTAGTATTTTATTTGTACTGTAAATGGATGTGTAAGCATAAATTTTAATATAATACAAAGTATTCGGGAATGTTAGTGCTATCCTGGGGCCAATATCTACTTTAGACGTTACTCCTTAATAGTTATTTCTTTGTGAAGTATTTACTGGTTATCTTATCTAATTTCTTTTATCTTATTCCTTTAGGTCTGGTGACGAACACTACATCCGGGTCCGCTCAGTATCAAAACTTAGAGCTAATCCAACTGAGAATACAGGTTTGCTTAACGCCTAGACCGCTATTAAACGTTACCCAACTTAAGGAATAAAACTAAGAAAATAGAGTAAGAGTATCAGAAAAAGTAGAAACAGAAATAACCGCTTAATAGCAACATAATATCGACTGGCTCTAGGATAGTATAAAGATTAGCTACTCAAACACATACTCCTCCCGGCCAACATGGCTCTGATACCATTTAACGGATCGTAGAAAATAACTTGGAAATTAATTACAAAGGCAGGAGCAAAATAAAAGAAAATATTACAAGTAATAATAAAGTAGAAGAAAAGATATAGTCACTACGAGTTTGTGGTGATGTCCTTTGGGATAACAAACGCCCCAGCAGCCTCATGGATCATGAATAGGGTCTTCAAGCACTACCTAGATATGTTCGTCATGTATTTATCGACTTATTATTCTAGTATACTCACAAATGAGGAAGAGCATGCAAATAACCCAAGATTAGCATTGCAGACACTCAGGGACCGCTAGAAGTTCGCCAAGTTCAGAAAGTGCAAATTCTGGTTAAAGTCCGTGAGACCTTCTTAGGTTATGTAGTGTCGTGTGAAGGAATACAAGTAGACCCTCACAAGATAGTAGCCGTGAAATATTGGCCCAGACCTACCTCTCCTACTGAAATCAGGAGTTTCCTGGGTTTGGCGGGTTATTACCAACGGTTTACGGAAGGTTTCTCCTCTATAGCATATCCTTTTGACTAAGTTAACTCAAGAAAAGGTGAAATTTCAGTTGGTCGGACGAATGGAGAAGAGTTTCCAGGAGTTGAAGACTCGACTCACTACTGCTCCAGTTCTGACCTTGCTAGAAGGAACAGATGGATTGGTTGTTTATTGTGATACTTCCAGGGTTGGGCTCGATTGTGTTCTAATGCAGCGGGGCAAAGTGAAAATGCGCCTTCCAGATAGCTCAAAGTTCATGAGAAGAATTATCCAACTCAAGATCTGCTGGTAGCTGTGGTGTTTGCACTAAAGATATGGAGGCATTACTTATATGGAGCTCACATAGATGTATTTACAGACCATAAGAGTCTCCAGTACTTTCCTGAGTTAGAAGGATTCAAATCTTTCACAAAAAGTTAGGAGTTGCTAAAAGACTATGACATAAGTATACTGTATCACTTGCGCAAAGACAATATGGTGGTTGACGCCCTAAGTAGACAGACTATGGGGAGTGTGACTCATATTGAGGAAGATAAAAAAGGAGTTAGCAAGGGATGTTCACATACTAGCCCGGTTAGGGGGTAGTAACCGGTGGATTCAACCGAAGGTGGGGTAGAAAGGGCGGGTCGATTCATCCTTGGTAGTTGAAGTTAAGTCCAGAAAAGATGAAGATCCAGTCCTACTTAAACTTAAAGAAGCGCTTCAGAAAGGAGGTGGAGGCTTTCTCCAAAGGGGAGATGGAAACGTTACCAGGGAAGGCTGTAAAAATGGATGTTGGGTGACTGAGGCAGCGAATATTGCATGAGGCTTATAGTTCCAGATACTCCATTCATCCTGGTTCTACTAAAATGTAATCATGACTTGCGGGATATCTACCGGGGTGGAATGGTATGAAGAGAGAGATATTGCTAAATTTGTAGCTAAAGTGCCTGAACTGCCAACAAGACAAGGTGGAACATCAAAGACCAGGAGGCATGACTCAGACATCATACACCACATAGAAGTGGGAAGAAGTAAATATGGACTTCATTACGGGTCTACTCTGACTCGCCGACAGTATGACTTGACCGGTGGTTGTAGATCGGATGACTAAGTTAGCACACTCCTTCAGTTAAAACCACAGTCCAAACTTTACATCCGAGAGTTAGTCAAACCTATGGGTGCCCTTGGCTATCATTTAAGAGTAGGAAACACAGTTTACCTCACACTTGGAATCCTTTCGTAGGTGCAGACGGCGCACCTGTGTCAAATCCCGCACCGCTTTTCACCCACAGACCGATAAGCAGAGTGGACCATTCAGACCCTAGAAGATATTCTAAGAGCGTGTGCGATTGATTTTAAGGGTAATTGGGATGACTATTTGCCTCTTATCGAGTTTGCGTACAACAACAACTACCATTCCAAGATCCAAAAGGCCCCATTTGAAGCATTGTATGGTAGAAGGTGTAGTTCTCCTATAGGGGTGTGGTTTGAGATTGGTGAAGCTACCTTGATAAGGCCAGACTTGAAGTATTATGCAATGAGAGTTCAGCTCATCCGAGAAAGGCTGAAACAGCTTAGGAGCCGTCGTGAAATCTTATGTCACATGTGCAGGAAGAGAGTTGGAGTTTGCAGTTGATGACTGGGTATACCTGAAAAATTTCCCAAGTAGTGTAATGAGGCTTGGCAAGCATGAAGCTCAGTCCGAGATATGTTGGACCTTATAGAATTTTGAGGCGTATCGGCAATGTAGCCTATGAGCTAGAATTATCTTCAGAACTAGCAGTTGTACGCCCTATTTTCCATGTATCACTTTTGAAGAAGCACTGAGATCCAACCGCAGTTGTGCCATTGGACAGCGTGGAAATAAAGGATAGTCTCACATATGATGAGGTACCAGTTCATATCCTTGACTGTCAGATTAGTAAGTTGAGGAATAAGGAAATAGTTTCAGTTAAGGTCCTATGGAGAAATCGCAGGTTGAGGGAGCTACCTAAGGCCAAGGCATATGATGGCCAAATACCTGCACTTGTTCTCTACCGACTCTATTGTAGCTTGAAATGTTATTCTGGTCTAGGACTCCATATAGTTGTTGAATTCAATTCATGTGTATAAGTTTCTTTTGCGACTTTGGATGTGTGTATGAAAAGTAAATTCAGTTCAATTATGGCTTGAAACGAAGGTAGTCATTCCGACAGTTTTGGAGCGAAAATGAGAATTTGGAAATTTTGATTGCTATTTTCTACTTCCTGTGTTTTTTCTAACATTTGAGGACAAATGCTTTACAAGGGTAGATATTGTAATGCCCCAAAACTCAAAAATCTACTTTCGGGACTCAAATCAGAAAACCCGAAAAGCCGCAGAAAACTACAGGACGACCCACCAATGCCTCCATCATTCAGGTGAGCTGCGAGAAGGAGGTTTGAGAATTTTTAAGAAGGGAGACAGTTTACCCAATGAGGACTCGACGAGTTTGATATTTGCTCCACTCACGACCCGTTGAGGTCATTCGTGCGGTCGCCCGTCGAGAAATTAATGAGTGGGATAGTATACTTGACAGGTGGGGGAATTGAGTCATGGTCACTAGTAACGACTCGTTATGACCCCCGTTACCAGCCTTAGTCAGTGTACCTGACGGGAGTGACCACGAGATCACGACCCTTTAGGTCACCAGGCAGTTTTCCACAACGAATTCCTAAGGGCTATTTACTAATCTCCTACTCTCCCAAGCTTTAAACTATGTCGTTGTAGCAGTAATTTTAGACCTTTTATTGGGGAACAACGTTTCATTCCTCATTACCACTCTCAGTTTTTAGAAAGTCACCTGAAGCTCTCCCTCTCAAGAACCCTTCAAGAAAGCTTAGGTTGTTCATTGTTGCAGCAGTTCAAGTTTTCCGAGAATTAAATTAGGGTGTGTAGGAATTCAACAAGGGAATTGTCCTTCCCTTGTGTCCCCCAAAATCCTCCCATACTTCTCTATCAGCCTTAGCCCGAGATTTTCTGAATATGAAAAAGATTTTCATGTTGGTTTTCGTTAATTTCAATTGGGTTATTATCCATGTTTATTATTCATATGATCTTCATTAGTTTTTAAGTAAATTGTTGATGTTCTTGTCAAGTGATTTACAACCTTAAGTTCTCGAGTAAAGACCGCTTTGTGTATTGAATCGTTTAGTTGTAGCTGGCGGTTTTTGGGCTAAATTTCAAAAATTTTATTATATATAGTATATATATATATGTTGAGCAATTATTCCATTGATGAGAATGATTTTTTCCCTTTTTGGATGAGATTCCTTTAATTCTTGAAACTTCGTAATATTGTGAAATTTCCCGCGTTGTTGGAATGGGTTGAGTTCTCTCTTAGTTGCTTAGTAGTTTAGTTCAGTTAGAACACACAACCTCTTCATAACTATTCATAAAGTGTAAACTGATCAGTTTGACTTCAGTCTTTTCCCGAGGTGTCAGTGGAGCTCCCAGCTATCGAATCAAACTCAAAATCCAGTATAATGGTCCATTAGGCGGTCATGACATTTTAGATATATATAGCTCTGACCAGCCCCAGAACCCCAGTTCAGTTTAAAGACTGTTCTTAGACAGTTATGACGTTTTCAGATAAGCAGCTCTGACCAGTCTAGAACCCAATTTCAGAATCGGTCTAATAAGACTCTCGGGGTACTTTCAGTTATATGTCCCTGACTAGTCTTGGACCCCAGTTTCGAGCTATCAACATAGTAGTTCAATATAGGTTTCCAGTGGGAGTAGAACTTAGCACCAAGACGTCCGGGGTTCTAGCACACCCAGGTTCCCAACACTACATTGCCAGCATAGGTTACAGTATTACTTGGCCTGTTTGGCCCCAGACTTTTTTGATCACCCAGTTCATGCCTTTATACCCTGGAAAGGTATATTGGTTCTTATTGGTTAGTTGTATACACCAGACTCCACGTCTAGCTCATGTGTTTATATGTCGGTTATAGACCCTCCCACTAGTTAGTTCAGTCCAGCTCAGAATAAGCAGTTCAATTCAGTTCCAGTTCTATCAGTTATCTTAGTTTAGTATAATATCGTAGACTAAAAATTTTCAAACTTAGGGCATGTCTTTGACCACCAGACAGGGTCATCTTAACCATTTCAGTATATATCAGTCTCTCCGATCAGTTTGCTTGTTGGTCATTACATGTCATTTCAGTTCAGACTTTGTACTTTAGTTATTTTTCCTCCCACTTATTCAGTATATTCAAAGTACTGATGCATACTTTTATGTTGTATCGTTTCATGATACAGCTGCAGGTTCCCAGATTTAGCAACGTTAGCAGCCACGTTTCAGATCCTCCTCAGTCGCAGTTGAAGTGTGAGTCCTCACCATTCGAGGGCCTTATTTCATTATCTTACAATTTTACTTAGACTTAGAGTTAGCTGGGGGCTTGTCCCAGTAACTCATCAGTTAGAAGGCTTTCAGACATAGAGTACATTCAGATTTCAGATTATGTAAATTTTATGTTTTCTTTTAGTTTCATTTTCTAAAATTCTTTTTTATGTTGTTAACTTAAAGCTTCCACTATGAATTTTTTATTTAGGATACCTATGTATGATAGACTAGGGGTTGACTTGGGGCACTTGTGGCTTCAAGTACCATGTTACGTCCAGGGTGTAGGCCAGGGGCGTGACAACAATATAGATCATAAGAGAAGGGAAATTTTCTAAAATGTGTTGTAGTCTCTTCCCCATAAGTGTGGCGCACTTCACACCCATGGAAAAGCTCTACTTAACATGACTTTTAGACACCCTAGGATACACCTAAACCTTTGCTCTGATACCAAGTTTGTCATGACCTGAGCTGAGACCTCAAATCGAGACATGGGACCTAGAACCACGAATGGCTCGAAGCTAACCCATGACATGTGCATAGCATCTTAAGAGCATAAACTAAAGCAGAATTTAAAACATAAGCATTAAATAGCCAAAAAATCTGAGACGCATATCAACATAAGGGTAATAACCACCAACATCGCTGAAAACATCTATACATGTCGTTTGAAAAGCCTCTAGAACATCTGATGGGTTGATGGGAAAACACCCCCAAATAACCCTCTAGGTCTTAAATTGATAGATATGGTAAAAATATAAAGTTGATAACATCCCCAGAGAATGAGGACTCACCCAAGTGGGAAAGGGACTACACTAATCGGGAGCGAGCTATCGGTGAGACTGAGCTATATCACCCAAACCTATATTATAAGAAGATATAGAATAGAGTATGCAGTTAGTACTTTGAATGTATTGAGTACGTAAGATAAGTAAAACATGTTAATAAAATGATATTCTAAAATCGTGAGTGTAAGTCAAAAAAGTTTATGAGAGTAAGGACTGCATGCTAAAAGACATAAATCTGATGAATTCATAATCTATTCATCATACTCTGAACATAATGATACAAAGTTTAGAAATAAAAATAATATAACTTGTCATACTTGAAATCGTAAATGAAAGCTCATAAAATAGTCAATGGTTCAAATTTTCTATAAAACATAATATCATGAGTCTTGAACATGAGTCACTGAAATTATAAGGAACAATGGGAGACTCGTCATAACAAACAACTATCTTGTATGAGCGCATGATGATCCCACGTCTTGCCCACGTGGAGGAGAGCCATCCTAACCCTTACTAGGGCATAGGACAAATGAGATGTGGTATCACGAGTGTGCCCTTAGGTGGTGAAAACACTCTCTTGGGAGGTCCCAATATATCCTATGTTGACGCGTAGTTCAGAGATCGGGTTCGAAATCCCTGGCCTACTCGGTGCTAGACATTATTCCCAAAACATGCATATTACTCATATAATAATATTCTCAAAACCTAGGTTAAATCTGAATATTGGGAGCCCTGACTCTGAAATATTACATAAACTGATCTTGTATGCATTGGCTAAAATCATGATAAACATACTTAACTTGCATGGGCTTGCCCAAATTATAGAGTCATACATACTTAAAGTAAGCGTCGTAATTCAAAGTCATGAAATTATAAGTTAAGAATACTTAAATATTCATGCATACTAGATAATTCATCATGCTTGAAATCATAGACTCATTAGCTTGAATTTCATAAATCATCCATAATAGGGCATAATTATCATAAACTTGAAATCACAACATGAAGGGATTGGACCCATAAACATATCATGAATATTTGCATGGAATTGGGTTAAAACCTTAGAATTTGCTTTACACTTGATTAGTGACTTGAATTCATGAGTTAGAGGAGATATTTTGCATGAGGGTGGAAGAAATCCCCCATTCATGACCCTACATACCTAAGTAAACTGGATTCTAAGGTGGTCTTGAAAGCCCACCAGGATTGAGGAAGAAACTAAGGAGGAACTCCAGCTTAATCTTAGAAGAGGATTTCAAATTCAATGAAATTTTGAGAGAAAAATGACTTAGGCTAGGTTAAACCCTCTTAAAACACTCTTTAGAAAGCTTAAAAGGACGTACTTTAGGAGTTAGGAACTTAGGAATTATAATAACACCCTTAATGATTCAACAGGAAATTGCACACTGCCAGACCCAACGAGGGATAGGATGACCCATTAAGAGACATGATGGGTCGTCCCCAGACCGTTGCCACTGAAAAATCCTTCTCCATTCTCTGATCTTTCTCACTAAATGAGTCACTTAACAAGTCATTAGGGAACACGACGACTCGTCTTTCAATCCATTCTGAACACTAGAATTCAATACTTTCTCTCCACCACTACATACTTAATTGGTCAAACAACGACTCGTGAGGAGTCCTAATGACTCTTCATCCCACTCGTCATGACTTTTGGAAGATAACATTTTTTCCCAACTTGATACCACTTAATGGGTCACTCAATAATCCGTCAAGTGACTTAATGAGTCACCTGTGCGTCATTTTGTGACCCAATGCAATTTTTTTATTTTCTCTATTTAAACCCTCGAATATGATCTTACAGACTTTTGGTGTGTTACACCTCCTCCCAGACCTTGTACTAATCAATAGGATAGAGCATCTGGCTCTAAGTCTTAGAGCCATGTCTCTGGAAGCTACACTTTCCCAGTATGTCTTAAGTTTTAAGAACTATCTAGGTGAGTGCTATCTTGGAAAGGAAGGTTTCTTTGGTTGTGGTCAGCTGTGTCACAGGTTGAAGGATTACCCATCAGTCGGATGTGGAAAGGCCGAATCCACTACTTCAGTAGCTTCAATAGGGCACCCGGCTCAACAGGGTACTACTTCAGGCATAGGTGTTTGATGGTCAGCGACATAACCTTTATGCTCTATCTTCATGTCAAGAGCAGGAGAACTCACCTGACGTAGCTACTGGTGTGTTACCTCTCTTCCATATTGATGTCTATACTTTATTAGATCTAGGAGCCACACTTTTCTTTGTGACTTCTTATATTGCAGTTCAGTTTGGTATTAGTATAGAAATCCTCTCAGAACCCTTTTCAGTCTCTACTCCTGTGGGTGAGTCAGTTTTAGCTAGTCGGGTATACATAAACTGCCCAATCACAATTTTATAGAAAGTCACCACAGTTGATCTAGTAGAGTTAGATATGGTTGATTTTGACCTTATTCTTGGCATGTACTGGTTACACTTTTGTTGTTCCTCAGTTGGCTGTAGAACTAGAGTTGTTAAGTTTCAATTCCCTAACGAACCGGTCCTAGAGTGGAAGGGTAGTACTTCAGCACCTAAATGTCAGTTTATCTCTTACCTTAGGGCTTGGAAAATCATTTTTAAAGGATACATCTATCATTTAGTTTGGGTTACAGATTCTAGTTCCGAAACCCCAACTCTCCAGTCAGTTCTAGTTGTGAACGAGTTCCTAGATGTATTTCCTGAAGATCTTCCTAGAGTCCCTCCCGTGCGGGAAATCGATTTAAGAATAGACCTTCTTCCAAATATCCAACGTATTTCAATTCCTCCTTACTGAATGGCTCCATCTAAGCTTAAGGAGTTGAAGGAACAAGTTAAAGAATTTTTAGACAAAGGCTTCATCAGACCCGATGTCTCTCAATGGGGTGCCCTAGTCCTATTTGTGCGAAATTTATGATGGTACACTCAGAATATGCATCTACTATCGTTAGTTGAACAAGGTCACAATCAATAATAAGTATCCCATCCCCAGGATTGATGACTTGTTCGACTAGATTCAGGGTGCTAGATATTTTTCAAAGATAGACTTCAGATCAGGCTATCATTAGCTCAGAGTAAGAGAATGTGACATTTCGAAGAAAATATTCAGAACTCGGTATGGTCACTATGAATTTTTGTTATGTCTTTTTGAATAACAAATTCTCCTATAGCTTTCATGGATTTAATGAATGGGGTGTTCAAATAGTACTTGGATGTCATGCCCCACCTTGGGAGGCATGACTAGCACCTGGTGCCCAACTAGGATCCAAACTGACTGAGATGACTGAGCCTAAGTACTTCTGGTGCAGGGCTAACTCTAATTCTTAAATCAAGTAAACTACGGGCTATATCTCGACTGTAAATACAACCTCCGGCCGACAAGGCCTTATAGCCACCTGCAAAGAAAACAACTAACCAGAAACAAGAAATAACAGGGAATCCTATGCGGGCCGACAAGACCACCATGATGTCTAGTTATGACTGTAAAGTAAACCAGTGCTAAGCTAAACTATGGCCGACAAGGCCGCTAATATGCCAGCTACACAAGGCCCCACACGACCAACATGTAAATTAAAATGCATATAGGCCCCACACGGCCAATAACAGCTAACCACAGGGAAATAGAAACAATCTGCAAGCCTCTAGGAGTAATATGATGGTCGGGACAGGGCCGCGATCTACCCATGAGCTGTACAATCAAAAGGAAGTAACCTTTTATCTACAAGCTCCAGAAGAAAGGAGCCAACTACTCTGGTGATGCTGGCTGAAAGCTATGAGGGACCTATTTCTCGTCTATCTGTACCTGCAGGCAAGTAATGCAGTGCCCTAGAAAGGGTGTCAGTACAATATGTAAGGCGATAACTATAAATGACTAAAATAAAAAGATGAAACTGAGAATAACCGAAATGAAGGGGTAGAGATCATACCCGAGTACAGAACTTCTTACTATCTAAATTTATTAATAACTAAAGCAAACAAGAATATTACCTGGCCCTCATAAGCCGGAAGGTACAACCAGCACAGCATAACCCATTTGGGGCCCCCATAAGCCCTGGCGAGTACATCTCAGTCTATATACCCCTATACACGGTCACGCTGGATCAACTAATAGCTATAGCCGTCCTACCAATCCCCTGGGTCTGCAACTGAGCCCGCTCGGCTCCTGACTGTAAATGTGTCTGAGTCCGATGGACTCCTGATATCTGCACCCCGGGCACTAGGCTTGATGGGGGTGTATAAATCCAACCACGGCATATGAGGACCTGGGACCCTATCTTCGTCCCTGGCGGATGGCATACCGCTCTGTAGAGTGACGCCATCATGCCCTTGGTGGGCGTCAACATAGCTAATAACCCTGGGTCTGTCATGAAGGCTATACATGCATAATCCATCCCAAACTAAACATGGAATACGAGTTTCAGCTAATAACAACAACTAATCATAATAGACATGCTTCTGGTACTCTTACTAGGATTCAGACTGAGTTATCATGCTAATAAAACTAACTTGCTAAAGGAAACTGCCTTAACATACCTCGTTCGCCGATTACTGATTAACTGGAGAGTTTCGGCTCGTATGCAACTGCTCTTCTCAACTGCAATCGTATTATTATAAGAATAAGGCTAATTTCAATACTAAATTCAGGGAAAACTATAACTTTATATATAAATATTAACTATATTTCAACTTGACGGAACACGATCGAAAACTCATAATTTCTCGAGAATCAGAAAGGAGAAATACTTACTTTAAGCCTGTGATCGTATTGACACTAGTTTGGAGCAATTCCAACAACTTTAGCTTGGCGCAGTTACGGTTCGCAGGGTGAATTTCACGAAACTAACTCCGTAGTAAAGCTCCCTGCAGCCTTATACTTCGATACCCGAAGTTAATTTTAATTCGGGCAGCATTTCGTAGTGTAAATGGAGGAAATTTATTTGATTTCCCGAAGTTTCTCTCTTCTCTGGTCGTTTGAAATTTAAGGAAATAACATTGAATCAAAGGGGAGGGACTTATATACTTTAGGCAGTGGACAGGGTTCTGTGGCACGGACCCTGTCACGCCAATTTGAGGGCATTCCACGGAACCCATCACGGAGGACATGGTCCGTGCCGTGCTGCCTCTTTGGGCAGCTGGCCCGGCCTCCTCCCGCGCGGTCCCGACTCTGTGCTCGTCCGACCTTTTCCCGGGCCCCTTTCTTATACGTATTATACTCTAAAACTCTTAGCCAATGTATGAGTAGACTGTCTAAACATTAGAAACTTACGAGGTGTAACATTGGACATGTTCTTCATCGTCTTCATAGATGACATCCTTGTCTATTCCCAAAGTGAGTATGAGCATGAAAACCACTTGAGGATAGTTTTGCAGACTCTCAGAGACCGCCAGTTGTTCGCTAAGTTCCACAAGTGTGAATTCTAGCTGAACTCAATGATATTCCTTGGTCAGGTTATCTTCAGTAAGGGTATTCAAGTAGATCCTCTAAATATTGAAGCAGTTAAGAACTAGCCAAGACCCACTTCTCCGTCAGACATTAGGAGTTTATTGGGTCTAGCCAGGTATTATAGATGGTTTTTAGAAGGATTCTCCTCTATTTCCTCTCCTATTACCAGTTTTACTCAGAAGAAAGTCAAGTTTCAGTGGTCCGATGCTTGTGAGAAGAGTTTTCAAGAGTTGAAGACTTGCTAACTACCGCCCCAGTGTTGACTTTACCAGAAGGTTCAGATGTTCGTCATTTATTTTGAGGCCTCCAAGATTGGCCTAGGTTGTATGATGATGCAACATGGAAAGGTTGTAGCCTATTCTTCCATATAGCTTAAGGCTTATGAAAAGAACTACTCGACTCACGATATTGAGCTGGCAGTGGTAGTATTTGCCTTAAAGATTTGGAGGCACTACCTTTATGGTGTTCATGTAGATGTTTTCACTTACCACAAAATCCTGCAATATGTGTTCAGTCAGAAAGATTTGAATCTTTGTCAGGGGAGATGGTTGATGTTGTTAAAAGACTACGACATAAGTATTTTGTATCATCCGGGTAAGGCCAATTTAGTTGTTGATGCCTACAACAGGTTGTCGATAGATAGTATTCCTCATATTGAGAATGACAAGAAAGAGTTGGTTAAAGATGTTCGCAGGTTGGCCCGATTAGGAGTTCATTTGGTTGACTCAGCCAAAGGTGGAGTTGTAGTCTAGAATGGGTCAGACTCCTCTCTTTTGGTGAAGGTTAAGGCAAGACAAGACGATGAGACAATATTACTTAAACTGAAGGATGCAGTCCTAAGAAAGGAGGTGGAAGCATTCTCCAAAGGGGGAGATGGGATGCTCCGTTACTAGGGCAGGTTGTGTGTTCTAATATTTATGATTTGAGGCAGTGGATACTAACGGAAAATCACAACTTCAAGTATTCTATCCATCTAGGTTCCACCAAGATGTATTGCAATCTACGGCAAATCTATTGGTGGATTGACATGAACAAGGACATTGCATAATTTGTGACTAAGTGTCCGAATTTGCCAGCAGGTGAAGTTTGAACACCAGAAATTGGGAGGTATGACTTAGGATATCAGCATCCCTACCTGGAAGTGGGAAGAGATCAATATGAATTTTATTATAAGTTTACCTCATACGCACTGACAATATGATTCGATTGGGTAGTTGTCAACCGGATGACTAAGTCAGCATATTTCCTACCAATTAAGACCAAGATTCAGCAGAGGCTTATGCTAGACTATACATCCGAGAGTTGGTCAGGTTGCATGAGGCCCCTTTGTCCATCATTTTTGATAAGGGTACTCAGTTCACCTCGTACTTTTGGAAGTCATTTCAAAAGGGACTTGGGAGTCAGGTTAAGCTCAGCACAACTTTTTACCCACAGACAGATGGTCAGGCAAAGCAGACCATTCAGACTTCGGAGAATATGTTTTGGGCTTTCTTGAATGATTTCAAGGGTAGTTGTGATGATCAACTACCTCTCATCGAGTTTTGCATATAACAATAGTTATCAGTCCAACATCTAGATGGCCCCATTTGAGGAACTTTTGTGGTAGGAGGTGTAGGTCTCTTGTAGGGTGATTTGAGGTTGGTGAAGCTACCTTTATAGGTCTCGATTCAGTTCACGAGACTTTGTAGAAAGTTTAATTTATCAGGAAAAGGCTGAAGAAATCTCAAAGTTTCCAGAAATCGTATACAGATGTGAGGAGAAGAGAGCTGGAGTTTATTGTGGATGATTGGGTACATCTGAAATTTCACCTATAAAAAGGGTGATGAGGTTTGGAAAGAAAGAAAAGCTTAGTCCTAGATATGTTTTCCCCACTATTAAAAACTGGTCAAAAAATGAGGGCCAATTCTGACGGACTGCGTCAGTTTTTTGACCAAAAATGATGAAAAAGTGACGGATGAAGGATCATTAGAATATGTCGCGTCAGAATTAAAAAAATCGGTGGTTAGCATCGGTTATTACCGACTGACATCCGTTGGTTCCGTATATTTTAATTTCATGGGTTATTTAATTGTTTCCCGATAGGAAGAAAAAAATACGGATGGACTCCGTCGGTATTTTTCCATTATATATTATTTTTTAAAATTAATTTTTTTTAAATATACCGATGGTTTCTGTCATTATGCTCTTCATAACTAAGAATATACCGACGAACAGTATCGTTTGTCCGTCGATTTTCTAGGTTTTTGCTTGTGGTGTATTTGCAAAAAACCGACAGACTTACCTACTCTTTCCGTCGATTTTCTACAAATGCACCAGCAGTAGAAAGCTGCAATTTTTGCATTGCCACCTATCAAATTAAAAGTCAATTCAATTTCAACTAATATTTACCACTAATTGCTGCCAAAACAATTCCAAATCAACAAAAACACCAATAACATAGTAATTATCGAATTAAAATATAAAAACAACACTAAATATCCACCAAAATTATCAAGAAAGTTTAAAAATATCAAAAAATGTATACAAAGTTTGTTTTCAATGTTCAATAATCCTAACTACTAAGGTGGCTCTTCGACATTTTCATTATCCGAGGAAGGAGGAGAACAGGCATGTCGTTTCCACACTCCACTAGCGAAGCTGTTCACTTGTACCTTGAGATTCTCGACGGTATAACACATTGTCCTACTCTCTACAATGCATCTTGCCTCGGCATCTGCCAAGGATCGTGTAAGTAGTTCGATCTTTTACGACATAGCAGTGATCTGAACAACATCAATCGCCTCGGCCTGGCTAGAAGATCCAATACCTTCCAGTCTGGACTAAATACGTTGAACCGGGTTTCTAGATCCTAGGTTGTAGATGTTCGTTGGTCTAGATGACTACACGCAAGTGCACGTGGTCGAACAAGTAGTAAAATGGCTCAAGTAAGCCAAGTATCGATCCCACAGGGACTGGACCA
>JACEIK010002178.1:177137-226953 GCA_018107945.1 Datura stramonium | reverse complement strand
TTATAGCATACCCTGTCGAGCGCTTGCGCCCAGGTCACAGATTACAAATTACAGATACAGATCTCATATTACAGTTACAGGAGTCCCGTGGACTCGGATACAGTTATAGTCAAGGGCCCAGAGAGCCCAAGTTGCATACCCAGGGGGCCGGCGGGGTGCTCGTAGTTATTAGATGAGTGGAGTGAATTTATTTTTAGATGGCGACCCGGGTAGGAGTATATAGATTGCGTGTTGATTGGCACCTTCCGGCTTATGGGGGCTGGTATAGGTTCTTGTATGCTATATATATATATGTTACTTATTAAATTGATAAATAGCAGGACGCCGCATCGACAGGTATGATTCTTATCTTCTTTCCAGTACAGTTAAGCTCAATACAGATTCTGCTATTCCAGACAGTTTTAGCTATCCTCTGTCATTTCAGTAACTATCAGTATTATTGCTTATCTTCAGATATGTTTGGTTTTTTCTTTGCATACTCGGTTCCAGTAGTACTGACGCCCGTTTAGGGGCGCTGCATTACTTGCCTGCAGGTACTCATAGACGAGGAGTCGATCCCTCGTAATTCTAGCCAGCACACAGAGTCATCAGCTCTTGTCATCCAGAGCTAGACAGCTAGAGGTTTATTCCTTTTCTTTTGTGGTACAACATGGGTAGGCCGGGGCCCTGTCCCGACCATCTTATCAGTATTCTTAGAGGCTTGCAGATTGTATATTTCCTGTGGTTAGTTGTACTGATCGTGTGAGGCCGCGTTTATGTGTTAGTTTGTTTATGATGGTCGTGTGGGGCCTTATTCAGTTAATAGTTGGTAACCTTGTCGGTCATAGAGCATTTTAGCATTTGATTCAGCGTTTCAGTGAAACTAGTCAGCATGGTGGCCTTGTCGGCCCGCATAGGTTCCTTTATACTACTGTTGTTCTGGTTAGCTGTTGTTGTCTTGCTGTGTGGCTATAGGCCTACGGTCGGAGGCTGTATTTGCAGCCATTATAGAGCAGTGCCCGTTGGTTCCATGAACCCGCAGTTAGAGCCGCTCCGGCACTAGAAGTGCTTAGGCTCAGTAGTCCAGCAGTCCAGGTCTTAGTAGCGCACCAGGTGACAGTCATGCCTCCCAAGGCGGGGCGTGACACGAGTACATATTTGCGCAATTAGAGATTTAATTAGTGAAATATACATATCTTCTATATTTTCAATTTAAATAATTTTCTCATCTTTTTTTAATAACAATGAAAATTAAAATAATAATTTTTGAATAATTTTTTAAAAATAATAGAAGGTTATATGTATATAATAATCAATTACTATTTTAGAAATTCAAAATAAAACAACCTATCGTATAAAGTTTTTTTTTGTTTGTGTAAGTATTGAATTTGTGCAATAATGTATAACTAAACGTTGTATTACTAATATTTAATTTTATGCAAGTATTATAATAGCTTATTAATGTAAGTGGACGAGCCCTTACAGAATGGAGAAAAAAGAGAATACTCTTATTTGGCTATTCATTTTGAGGTTTTATGAAAAACTTTGTGAATGGAAAATGGAGTTAGAATTCTTTTAAGTCTAGAGTTTATTAATTATGTCTTTCACTCTATTAAGATGAGTCAATTCATTACACGATTACTCAATTAAGAATGTTTACTTAGAAAGTTATTTTTTTTAATATCCTAAAAGTCATTTAATTATGTCTCACTCAAAAGTCATTTTTTTTAATAATCTCTAAAGTCACTCGACTATTGGTATTTCACTCACAAAGTCACTTAACCATTTTAGGTGATTTTTCTATTTAATATTACCGAATTAAAATTTTTATTTTAAATCAATTTCTTAAACAATAAAATGCTACAATTTTTAACTATTTTATCGATATGCTCCACTTGGTACGACCGGGACAAAAGAAAAGTGGATTTTCTTCGAGTAAAATAGCAATACTTGGAGTGACTTAAGTGGTCGTTTGCAGAGTATATAAAAATAATATTGAATAAGGTGTATTCGTAATGCTTGCATTAGTTATGCTGAGGTTATTTCTTACTGCTAGCTTTTTATTTAATGTGTTAAAAATAAACATTCATTGAATAATTTATTTTAAAAAATTATTTCTTTATAAAATACCCTCCACAAATAAGATAGAAAGGAAGTGGAAAAGGTTTGAGGGACAATTATGTTTTTAACCATGCTAATGCATGCATTACTAATACCATGGTTTTTAATGCATTAGTTATGGATAGCTTAATGCCGGGAATAGAGTGTATAACTAATGCTGTATTAGTTATACATAGATTAAAAAGAGTACCAAACACATATTAGTAATACATAAAGTTAATGCTTGCATTATTTTTATGAGTAAATTATTCTAAATTATTCTAAATTAAATGACCTTATGAAAAATAAAACTACCTAAAAAATTAAGGGCAAAAATCAGTGCATATCCTACCATTTGCAAAGAAAAAGAAATAGCAATAGTTGTTTGATATCAACTATCAGAAACCCTGCTGAGAATTTTCCTTTTCAATATTGATTTACTGATATGGTTTATTCAAGCAAAGTAGCTTTCATAGTCAATGGTTAGAGCACCTGTTTAGTAAGTGGGAGGTCTTGAGTTCAACTCTCAATGAAAGCATAATTGAATAAGTTTGCACAATTGAACTTCAAAATATTATTATTTTATTAAATTATGTATAAATATTCTTGAAAATTATTATTGTTTACACATCAAATAATTAAAATATATATATATATATATATATATATATATATATATATATATAATTCACTTTTTTCTTAAATTTTTCATATTTTCTAGAAGTAGGAAAGCAACTAGTCTCACGACATCTTTTTGGCATATTATCCAAAATTAATTTCTTTGTTTAATTTTTGTTTTTCCCCTATTTAACATGTAACTTTGCATTAAAATTATGAGTGTGTACTTTACAGATTTGATACTGATCGATGTATGATATCACTTAATATACTTTTGTGATAGTATTGCATATTGCTTGAGAAGAAACCTTGATGGTAAATGCTAAGAAAATTGTGGGATGAGTTGGTAGACGACATGACCAGCAATGGAAAATGTATTTTTACCAAACTGAACAGGAGATTAATGTTCAATCGCAAGGAAATCTGGATATCACAAGCTACTACAACAATGTCAGAAAACTTTGGGAGGAATTGAGCACTTTAGATGTCAATATGTAGTGTATCTGTACATGTACTTGTGGTGGTAAAACTAGAATGCTGAAAGCTGAACAGACAAAGAGACTTATTCAATTTCCATGCTTAAATGAAGTCTATACAAAGGTGAGGTAACATATTGATGATGAATCCACTGCCAACTATGGCTCAAACTTTCTCCATACTAGTGCAGGAAGAGAAGCAGAGGGAATCCAAGCCCTATAGTCGCAGTAATGCATTTGATTCCACTCTAAGTGTCAACAAAGGAAGTCATAGTGTTGATAGGAATTCAGTGCAGTGCATAGCACAGCAGCTATAGAACTCAGATAACAAGAAGCAATGCTGTTTCAGAACAAATTTTGCACCAAGGAATGGAGGAAAAGCTAACTATAGATCTTGTAATCATTTGGATAAGGATAAAGCCCTTGCTACTCGCTGCGGATTAATGTAAGAAGAATCCAGAGACAATCGGTATCAAGTGCTATAGACTTCATGGATTTCCTCAAGACTTCAAGTTCACCAAAGGTAGAGGTTCAGGAGCAGCAGCAGATGTGGTGAGCAGTGAAGGCGATCCAATACACAACCTTAGCAGGTATGAACCTAAATTAACCAAAGAAACAAATATGACA
The DNA here is from genome assembly GCA_018107945.1 of Datura stramonium. Lineage (NCBI taxonomy): Eukaryota > Viridiplantae > Streptophyta > Magnoliopsida > Solanales > Solanaceae > Datura > Datura stramonium. The sequence goes on along the minus strand of JACEIK010002178.1, from coordinate 223,153 downwards.
AGTTGATGAGTTTTTTTGTAGCATCTGTGAAAGGAGACAAAGACACCAAGGAAATCACAAACCAAAGTGCAGGGACATTCTCACTGGCCAGCAGGTGCTGCAAGCCTTGCAGGTATAATAGCTTGTCATTCCTGCATTACGAGATTGGTGATTTGTCATGTAAGTGTATTGAAATCTATCGCTGACTGTTGGATCAATCTGAGCCACAAAACCATATGACATATAATACAAACCTCTTGACAAAAGCTAGAACACTATCCTATCCATTTTTAGTGACTCTACAATGGTTATAAGGTGAAAGTGACTGAAATTGGGGAGGCTCACTTAAGTTCAGTGTTAACCTTGAAGAAAGTGTTATTTGTACCTAGTTTCAAGTTCAATCGAATCTCAATTCATTTGCTTGGCTTCACAACTTAAAGGAATGGTTAGTTTTAACATTTCCTCTGTTCATGCAAGGCCTCTTCACTGAAGAGCCCTCTGGAGATTGGTAGAGCCAAGAATGGACTGTATTTCATTTGTCCCAAGTGCCACAACAGTTCAGCTTTTCATAACATTTCATCTGGCTATGTCAACCCACACTCTCATTCCTTCACCGATTTTTCTTCTTTCCCCGTCTCCTACTAGTAACCTTTCTCTTTTTATGTTAATAAGCAAACTTGTAAGCCAGCTTCTATGCCATCTGTAAGATCTAGCTAACTAAATAATAATACAACTTGTTGCATTTCTTATTCTCAGCTTCATGTGCAATGTTCCTTCTCATATAACAAGTACATCTCATGAATATGATGAAAACTATTTGTGGCATACAAGACTACGACATATACTTTTTATTAAAATGAGAGGCATAACTGCAATACCTACCATTTTTTTGCTACCAAACAGCCTTTTTCTTGTACAATCTGCCTCATGGCTAGACAAACTAGACTAGCTTCATAACCTTTCTCATTCAACCAAAACTTTTGTATTACTACACACATTGACTTATGGGGACCATATCACACACCAACCCATACCAATCACAAGTATTTTCTAACCGTGGTGGATGACTTCGTGAGGTCAACCTCGATACAAATTCTAAATTGCAAAAGTAATGCTTTACGTGCCATTAAAAGTCTGTTATCTCTGATGGAAAATCAGTTTGATGCCAAAATCAAGAGTATTAGGACTGATAATGGGCTGGAATTCATCAATAATGAAACTTCAGACTTCCTACAACTTAAAGGAGTTCTCGTATCAAAGGACCTTCCTGATATACACTACAACAAAATGGTGTTGTGGAAAGAAAACACAAATATCTACTGGAAATAGCCAGATCACTGTTGTTCCATTCCAAAGTTCCAATGAGCTACTGGGGTGAGTGCATACTAACTGCCACTTACCTCATCAACAGACTTCCATCAACCTCAATACATGGTAAATCCCCTTTGGAAATGTTCCATCAAACACAACCTACCTATTCTCACCTTAAATCATTTGGTTGTCTTTGCTTTCCCACAGTTGTTAAACCTCACAAAGATAAATTTGATCCCAGATCCACACCTCATGTTTTTGTAGGTTATCCTTTCAATACAAAAGGCTATAAAGTTCTATACTTGCACACTAAAAGAATTCATGTTTCTAGAGACAGTTCTGTTCTATGAGAATGTTTTTCCTTTTGCTTTGTTCTTTCCTGATTCAAATTTAGACTCCATTCTGTAGAAGTTAACTCTTAATCCTACAGTTTTGAACTTAACTAATAGCACTTAACCGGTTATGCACTGGATGATAGTATTTCAAATGTCAGCCACTACTTACACCAACACCTGTCTAGTGGGATACTGCACACCATGATACACATATCACTACACCTGAACCCACATGACCAATCACCTGATCTTTCTGACTCTTCAAATCACATTGCAACCCCAAACACTACTCAGGTACCTAGAAGATCCAGTAGAACACACACTGTGCCAGCATATTTGAAAGATCATACCTACACGCCGCCTAATTTCCAACCTTCCCCAACACCTGCCAACATCCGTCACATTACATACCTCTCTTGATCCTAGTCAATAGCAGCAGGAGCACTTACATGATCAATACGAGCCTTCTTATTAAGTGAGGAAGTGAGTTATTATAGGAGTTCAGCTTGGCAAGCAGCCATGAACCTTGAGTTTGAGGCTCTTTATGCAAACAATACTTGGGATTTGCAAAATACTTCCACCCGGGAAGAAACCATAGGCCGTGAAATGGGTATATAAGATCAAACACAAGCGCGCATAGATCGTGAAAAGGTACAAAGCTAGGTTGGTTATGAGCAAAAGGCTAACAAATAAGCTGGTATTAACTACAATGAGACATTCTCACCAGTTGTCAAAACACTACTACAAGATCGCCGGGAGCTGATTAGCAGCTAAGAAAGGCCGGGATTTGTTTTAGCTGGGATGTGAACAATGCTTTTCTTCAGGTGACTTAAAATGAAGAAGTATATATGGCATTACCTCAAGGTTTGTTGGTAGATGACAACAGAGTTGTTCCAAGATGAACAAATCTTTATATGGCCCAAAACAGGCAAGTAGACAATGGTATGAAAAGTTGGCAACATTCTTATATTCCTAGGGGGATATTCTCATTCCAAAGGTGATCACTCCTATTTCATGTAAAACCGGATACTTCATTGACCTTGTGGAAGTATATGTTGAAGATGACATTATTGTCACCGGAATCGACCTGGTGGAAGTTCAATCTTTGAAGTCATTCTTACATGATCAGTTCAAGATAAAGGACCTGGGAAGGCTTCAATACTTCCTGGGAATGCAGATCATTTACAAACCAAATGGAGTACTTATATCACAAAGGAAATTTGCCACTGATTTGCTAAAGAATTTGATTGTCTTACCTGCCAATTCAGCTTCTTCACCTCTTGATCCAACTGTCAAACTGAAGGCCAGTGAAGGAAATCACTACTGATCCTGCATATTATAGGAAGCTTGTAGGAAAGTTGAATTTCCTCACACATGTCCATTTGATATTATAGTATGCAAGACCTAAGCCGCTTCTTACAAAACACCTAGAGACACACATCTACAAGAAGCCATACATGTGTTGAAATACATCAAAGGAAGCTTGAACCATGGGACATTCATATCACACACAACTTGACCTACCATCACCGCCATTGTGATTCGTGATTGGGCATCATGCCTGACCCAGGAGATTAGTCAAAGGATACGTGGTGTTTTTGGGAGATAGTGCTCTTGGATGGAAGTCTAAGAAACAGACCACAATGTCTCTATCTTCTGCAGAAGCAGAGTACAGGGCCATTAGAGCGGTGGTAGGGGAGCCTATTTGGATGGCTGCTATTGATGACAAAAGAGCTTACCGAACATCTTCACCTTGCCTATCCATGTGTTTTGTGATAGTCACAGCCATTCACATTGCACGTAATCCCGTTTTTCATGAACGCACCAAGCATATCAAGGTGGGATTGTCATTTTGTTCGTGATAACTCAAGAGGGATTCATTACACTTTATCATATTCCCAACAGGACAACTAGCCGACATACTAACAAAAATCCTTAATCGGTCCAAAACATTCGACTCATTTATAGCAAGTTGTCACAGGATTTACCTCCTCTAACTTGAGGGGTGGTGTTGAGATTAACCTTCATTTGATAGTCAATTAGTTAGTGTTAGAGGTTAGCTAGTTATTTAGGCTGATTTGTAATGTATTAGTATGGATTAGTTGAGGTTGGTTAATAGTTAGTTAGGAGGTTAGTTTTGTCTTTTACTATAGTTAGTTATTAGGAGTAACTAACTCCTCCTTCACATTTTGTATAAAAACAGAGATAGAAGCAGAGAAGGGCAGTTTTTGCCCCATTTTCAATCCAGTTTCTTCCTTCATTTTCGTCTGCATCTCTCCTCTTCAATGGAGGAAATATAGCACACTTGATCTTCATTTTCGTGGCAAACTTGACAATAATTTTAGAAAAATCAAAATAAACAAACCTATCATATAACGTTTTTTTGTTGTGTAAGTATTGAATTTGGGAAATAACAGATAACTAAACATTGTATTACTAATATTTAATTTTATGCAAGTATTATAATAACTTATTAATGTAAGGGGACGAGCCCTTGCGTAATGGGAGAAAAAGAGAATACTCAAAAAGAGAATACTTTATTTAGCTATTCATTTTGAGGTTTTATGAAAACTTTGTGAATGGAAAATGGAGTTAGAATTCTTTTAAGTCTAGAGCTTATTAATTATAGTCTTTCTACTCTATTAAGATGAGCTAATTCATTAGACGATTACTCAATTAAGGAAGTTATTAGTAGGAAAGTTATTTTTTTTAATATTCAAAGTCATTTTAATTATTGGTGTCTCTGACTCACAAGGTCATTTTTTTAATAATCTCTAAAGTCACTGACTATTGGTATTTCACTCACAAAGTTTATTTAACCATTTTAGGTGATTTTTCTATTTAATATTACCGACGTAAAATTTTTATTTTAAAACTAATTTCTTAAATAACAAATGCTACAATTTTTAACTATTTTATCGATATGCTCCACTTGGCATGACTGACAAAGAAAAAATTTTCTAATGTAAAATAGCAATACTTGGAGTGACTTTAAGTGGCTGCTAGAGTATATAAAAATAATATTGAATAAGGTGTATTAGTAATGCTTGCATTAGTGATGCTGAGGTTATTTCTTACGCAGTGTTTGATTTAGTGTGTTAGCCAACATTCATTGAATAATTTATTTTAAAAAAATTATTTATGAAAATACCTCCACAAATAAGATAGAAAGGGGAAGTGGAAAAGGTTTTGAGGGACAATTATGTTTTTAACCATGTTAATGCATGCATTAACAACCATTGCATTACTAATACCATGGTTTTTAATGCATTAGTTATGGATAGCTTAATACCAAATAGAGTGTACATAGATTAAAAAGAGTACCAAACAAGATATTAGTAATACATAAAATTAATGTTTGCATTATTTTTCTAATGCACTTTACCAAACGACCACTAAGTTATAAAGTAAAGAAAATATCTTTATGAGTAAATTATTCTAAATTAAAATGACCTTAAGTGAAAAATAAACTCCATATAAAATTATGGGGAAAAAATCATGTGCATATCCTACCATTTGCAAATAAAGAAATAGCAATAATTGTTTGATATCAAATATCGTAAACTTGCCGAGAATTTTTCTTTTTAATATTGTTTAATGATATGGTTTATTCACAAAGCGGCTTTCTTATAGCTCAGTTAAGTAGATGTTCCGTTTAGTAAGGGAGGTCTTGAGATAAGTTTCTTAAGTGACACTTCAAATTTATTAATTTATTAAATTATATATAAATATTCTTGAAAACATTATTATTTACTTATAATAAATATCATAAAGTAAATATATAATTCACTTATTTTCTTAATTTTATATTTTTATAATTTTGAATATTTAATTAATTTCATGTTTTACATTTAACCTATTTCAAAATTAATTTCTCTTTTTAAATGCACTTCTTGTTTTCCTCATTGAACATGTAACTTTGCACTAAAATTATGAGGGGAATTTTTACAGATATCACTTAATATACTTTTGTGATAGTATTATATTTTAAAAGTCCTGATAGTAAATGGCAGTAACAAATACACACAAAGATACCGAACTTTACGTGAATTTCTACATTATGTTTTACCAATTTTTTATATTTTGCTAATCATGTTGCTTTTAGAGTTAATATCTCGAAAGATCACTTAATTATGAAAATTTATGTTATAAAGTTACTGAACTTTGATTTGTATTAATAAAATCACTCAACTTATAATTTTTTCCTCTCAAAATCACCACCCAAGTAGGCGCACATGCGATTTCATCCGTGATTTGCAATCATGAGATGAAATCTCTAAATTTCAAAGAGCTGATTTGGGATTCAAATCATGAGTTGGACTTTTTCAAATATAAAATTTGACCCACAAGTTTATATTTTGTAAAAAAAAAACACTATTTTATATTTATCAACTATTTATTTTAGATGTAAATAAAATTTGTTATTGATATTATTACTTTCAACATCAACCTTAATAATCATTTAATGGTATTGCCAACTATGTGGAAGGAGTAGTACACTACAACTCATGTTCAATTTATTTTATTGAACTAAAGTTCGATCAATAAATATTATACTTTCTTAGCATGATTTCTGACATACTGTATTATCTTTGTTGTAAACTTCTTATTTTTTGCAAGATTGTAAAGAATTGAGGAAATTTTACAGTTTTCGCAACTTATGGGGGTTTTATGTTCATGAGAAAATACAACTTAAAAATTATCAAGTTGTAAGGTCCTAACAAAACTTTAACGTCATCTCATATGTTTTCATCTCGCATGGCCAAACGGGTCCTAAATCATAAAAGAAAGGAAAAATTATATAATTAAGCAAATCTTACTACATATTTACAATATATAACAATAATTTTAAAATATTACAAAAAAATAGCAAAATAATTACACAAATAACTTTTTATCGTAAGTTACCATGTATCAAACTTTTAACATTCTCTCTCCAATCTCATTAGCCGTATTGTACTACAATTCAAATACCGTTTCTTCATCTTCCAAAATCTCCCAATATTTTCTCCCAAGGTGTTTCACTCTATTTATTCAATTTCCTTTTCCATTATTCTTTGATTCTTGTGTAAGTTTTTACGATTTTACTTCATTTCATATACTATCAACTTTTTCAATATCTTTTAACATTTAGGTTTTTATCAAGGTGTAATTTGCTTAAAAAATTATGGATGAATCCCTAGAAGGCTAATTCGAGGTACATCATCTAATGAATGTCTATAAAAGTATTGTCTATCGTTTGATTTCGTGTCTTTTCACTCAAGAACAATCACTTGGTACAAGTGCACTTGTTGTTGTAATACATTCTGAGAAGAGGTCCAAGGAAGAAGAACGGAAGAAGAACGATATACTGTACTCTTTTCAAGCTTTTTTTGTCTTTTGTGTATCAATAGAGGAATTGATATATGTATCAATATTAAATTTTTAAATCCGTAATTGCTATGTACCAATGTATTGCTTTTTGTATACATACATTGTACCAATTTGTTATTAGTATATCAATTTTTCAAAGGATACATGAATATAAAATACTCATATTACTTTGTAAACAATTTAGAAAAAATTTGTCAATTATTTGATATTGTTGCCCATGTATCGCATATTAAATTATTTACAAAGTGGGAGTTTTTCGTTTACATGTTCGTATCGAGATTTTTGAATACATATGACAAATGGTCAATTTATTCTATAAACATCTAATATCTGAAGAAATTTGTAGATTATAGAATCTTCGAATGTGTATATGTTTTTCCTTATATACTTATCGCATGTATCAACTTTTCAATTATACTGTGTTTATGTATTATATTTGTATATGTATCAGATTTTGTAATGCTTATTAACATGTATCAATATTTTTAGTGAAACACATCACTTTCATTTAGATAGATGAATTTTGATATATGTATCAATACAAATTTGGCAAACTTTCTCAAATCCGCAACAATGATGACTCAACTAAAAATTCTTCAAAATTTGCGATTTCAAATTTAGAAATTACACAAATGTAGAATTTTGATTTAAAATTTTAGATATGGGGAAAAAAATCCAAGATCATAAAAAGAGTGATTTACTTCCATTAAATACGCAACTTCCCTTAAAACAAAACAAACAACACCAATTAAGGAGGGATTGGAGGGTTTGAAATTTAGATACAAATTGTATCAGAAAATAGAATAACATGCTATTTTTTTTTATAATTTTAATAAATCATACTATTTTGTAAATATTTATTATGTAGTACTATTTATGAAAATTGTTCTTAAAAGAAAATATGACTTGACAAAATATTTAATTTTTATGCCATGTAATATGGACCCCATAAATAAATAAAAATTAAAAAATTATTTCTTATACCCAATCCATCCACCCACACATTAAAATAAATTTCATCTAGCATTATTCAAATTAGGTATTTTTTTATTTATATTATATCTATGACAAAATAGTAGTTATATATGTTTGATGTGTTATAAATATATTTTCTAATTATAGTGAATGTCTATTTCTTTAAATGAAAGGTAGGGTTAGTAACTTTGCTACCAAGTTAGTTTTCCCCTATAAATAAAGGGATTTCCATTTATTATAATTCATCCTCAAAGACAAATAAGAATTATTCTCTCTCTTCTCTTTCTCTACAATATTCTTTTTGTTTTATTATTTTATCACACATTATCAGCACGAAGCTAGTCTTTTCCAAGTTGAGTTTCAATTTTTCCTATATATAAAAAGAAGGGCCGTCACCTCACATGTTAGTGGATCTAAGAAGCCGAACTCGAAAATCAACGACGTTGATAATTTCGAATCCAACCCGATTTTAATGGCGGAACTAAAGTCCCCTCAGATTTTCTTCAGCAATCAGTCGAATTATGTTGATTCTGACCTGCAATACTGCTTCTGCCAAATACGTGACTGCATATTTGATCTAATGACCGTTGACACCCAATTTCTGCCTCTTTCTTTCAATTTACCTCTTTGAGCTACTATTTTTGTTGATATATAAATTGTGTTATTTTACCTATTTCTTATTTCTGTGAAGCCAAATTTCTTATCAATATCTTAGTTATCGCTATCACCCCATTTTTGTTATTTTATGAAAATTATTTTAACGCAAATAATTACTATTTTTCGCTTCATCAAATAAGTGAATTTCGACATAAAATTATTTTTGTCACATTACTCTAATTCTATTCAGAAGGAGAAAATTTATTTAAGTAATTTCTCTTTTGTGAATTACTAAATTTTATCCCGTTTACTCTGTTATTTTCTTCGAATTGCTATTTTAATTTAAAAAGTCATAATATTTTTATTAATAATTTTTAGTATTATTACAAGTATCATTCGATCTTTTTTTTCTTTTTTTTTTTGTTACTTGCAATGAACAATTAATTTTTTTACATATTCAAGCATTCACATAAAGTGATAATTAATTCCATTATATTATTACTATGCCCTTTTGAAATTGAAGTATCTCCCCAATCCCCTAGCTAGATATCCTTGATCTCGTCAAAAGTTCCATCCCCCCAGTTTGTTAAACTTTGTTTTATACTTTTATTTTCTTTCCATAATTATTTCCTTCCACAATATATTGTCACTACTTTATTGTTTGTTTCCTTTTCCTACAACCCGTTAGTATCTCTGTTGTGATTAAGTGATGCTAATCACAGAGTTAGTTAGACTGGAAGTTAGTCGGTTAGATAGTTAGTAACTATAGTTAGTTAATTGTATTTAAGTTAGAGTTAACTAGTTAGTATGGTTAACAAGTAGATACACTGTATTTATAGTGTAGGCTAGACATTTTGTAATTCATTCATTCAGATTAATAAAATACAAGAGAAGTTATCTTCCTTCCTCTCTCAATTCTTAGTTGATTAGTACAAGCTACAGAACTCCATTGATGAATCTCAACATGGTAATGTAGCCGCTGTAGACATTGAAGACTTCCTATAGTTAAGACTTCTCAAATTGCAGACTGTTTATCGGGCAGAAGAGAGTTCATTGACAGGAATTGCTGCATTGATCTAAGAAGCAACTGGATTTGCAATTTGACAATACGAACTTCGATTTGTGAAGTTTCGCAGAGCATCAATGGCGATTGATGAAGGTATAATTACAGACAACCAATTCAAATAGTGGAGCAGAAATTGTTGTTAATCATCATCATCATCCTCTATCTTCAGGCGTGATACTCTAGGTAGATCTTTTAGTCTTGCTCAATAATTGGATCTATAATTACCATTGTGGAGTAGATCATGAAGACGGCTTACTAGAAAAGGTAAACTAGGTTTGTAAACGGTAAGCATGCAAAAGAGATGTTCGATCCGTCCCTCTATGATCTCTGGGAGAAATGCAATGCAATAGTTCTTCCTGATTATTATCTCACTAATAGAGAATTACTCAAAGGGTATTGTATATGCAAGCAATGCACACTGTGTCCGAAATGGGATTTAAAAGAGAGATTTGATAAAGTAGATGGATCTAGAATCTTCATCTACAAAAGAAATTGTGACTTGACGTACAGAGTTTCGTCAGTATCTAGTTACTGACATCAAGGAATTATGGATGGAATTTGATTCACTCATGCCATGCCCTAGATGTGCTTTGTGAAGAGTAATGGTGATATACGTTGCACATCAATATCAACGACTCCGATGCAGTTTAGGTCTAAAGTCGAGTCACATAATCAGTGTAGAAGTCAAATTATGATGATGGATCCAGCACCTACAGTGAATAAGGCTTATTCGTTAGTAATGGCGTAAGAGAGTCGAGGATCCTTGGTAAGTCCAATGCGCTTGCCGACATGTCCAATCCAACAAGCATCGGAGGTCTGAGTGATGCTATGGCATTCTTTAGTGGTCAAGGAAATTTTGGCAAGCCAAATTCATCCAAGTCTGGAGTCTCCACATCAAACAGGGGAGAAAACAATGACAACATTATTTTTTTTAGTGGTCACAATAACAACTAAACATACGCATCTCCAAGCCATTCAATAGTAATTTGTACTCGCGATTATCACACTCGGAGGTTCATGGTTTCACATATTCTATCGATTAGCATGGCTATCCAGCTGATTGGAAGGGAAGAAAAATCTAGTCCTAGTCCTGGTCCTATATCTTCAAAGAACCGCAGGTGAAATGCTTGAGTTTGGATCTAATATAGGACATCAAGGAATTTTTGGTTATTCAAGTCGTGACCTATACAAGGACATAACGCAGTATAATCCATCAGTCTAGTCAGAGACAGGGTGGTTCCCAGATCGCGAGCCCTCATGCTTACACAAATATATAACCCCTACGCTTCAACAATGTGACTCACAAATTCTTCGCCAATAGATCGTGAATAAGGAAGAGGAAGGTGATTTCGACTCATAAGAGCAAGAGGGATGTATGAACTCGCTCTACACTAATTCCTAATGAAGATAAATGGATAGTTGATTCTGGTGTTTAAACATATGGCTACTAGATCTTTCAACCCAAGCTATACATTACAATTCTCTTAATAATTCAAAGGAAGGGAAAGTGCACTTACCAACGTGACTTCAAGAAGACCACAGTAGGTCTTTCTCATATACTTGGAGGAAATAAAATTACCAATGTTCTGCATATCCCTGAAATTCAAGTACAATTTGCTCTCTGTGTCAAAACTTACACAGGAGCTAAATTGTGGTGCATTCTTTTGTCCCCATTTTTTGTATTTTAGGACCTCTTCAATGGAAAGGATTGGCAAAGTGGAGAATGACTTGTATGTGGTAAATGATGACTGTCATTTGAAGTCTCAAGAGCCTCAAGTGAATGCTATTTCTTGTAATACTACATCTTGTTAAGTGGATTCAATAAAGCAAGCGAGAATAAGTGTATCTCTTTGGCATAGAAGGCTAGGTCATAACCTAAATTGCTACTTTACAAAAATTAAGTTGTTTCAAGAACTTTACCTAAAGATAGTGTTGTTGATCTGTGCCCTGGGTATGTCCATTGGCTAAACAATTTCGACTTTCTTTTCCTTGGTAATACATCTTACATCTATTGTTTCATACTCTACATGCCGATGTCCTGGTCCTTATGTAGTTCCTACACATGATGGTAAGAGAATTTTTCTACCTTGGTTGGATTTCATGATATACCTGGATATTCTGCTGAACTCTAAGTCTGAAGTAGTGGTTGCACTTGTGAAATTTTCTAGTTATGATTGGAAATGTGTTTGGCTCTCATGTCAAAGTGTTAAGGACTCATAATACTGAGTTTAATTCACGTGTGACTAATTTCTAAATATTAGGTATTCTTCATCAAAGTTCCTGTGTCTACACACCTCAGCAAAACGGTATGGTAAAGCGAAAGCATAGACATATCTTAGACACGGCCAGATCTTTGTGTTTTCAATCCGCATACCTTTGAAATTCCGGGGTAGTGCCTTGACTAGTGTCTATCCGCCAACGGGTTTCTCCATATTCTTTCATAGCAAAACACCTTATGAACTATTGCATCAGTCTCCACCTCCTCTTGATCATCTCAAAGTGTTTGGGTGTTTGGCTTATGCTACTGAAGTAAGGAAAGTTGATAAGTTTGCTCAGAGCACTCCCCATTGTATTTTTGCTACTTTCTCTTAAGGATACAACTCGTTTGATATAAACAAATAAGGTGTTTTTGGTGAGCCGAGATATGGTGTTTAAGGAAGAATGTTTTCCTTTCAAACATATGGTGGCTTCCTTCTTCTACTCTATTCCCTATTTTTCGCCCGGTGTTTTCCCTTGATTTCTACCTATAAGTTTGTCTCATGTTTCTTCGCCCGAGTCTGCATCACAATCTCCTTGATCCTCCTCAGCTGAGCCCGTGCACCTATTTCTCCGGTTGAGTCTGTTCCTGTTGCACCTGTTTCCAGTTGAGTATGTTCTCTACTAATCCAATCGGATGAGAGATTTTCTGACTTACTAGGACCTCCAATTTGGCAAAAAAGACTATATTACCGGCTCAAGCCGCCTTAGATGTCTTTATCCTGTCTCTAATCATGTCTCTTACCGCTGTGTGCCTGCTGCCTATGCAGCTGTTCTTGGCAACTCCTATTCAACTATTGTTGAACCTCAATCTTTTCTGAAGCTGCCCTTGATCCAAATGGCTTATGGGCCTATGCAACTGAGATCTCGCTCTTGAAGAAAATCACTTTGAGTATTGTTCCTCTTCCCCGGTAAATAACCATTGGTTGAAAATGGGTGTTTAAAGTGAAATACTAGCCTTCAGGAGCTGCTGAACGCTACAAAGGCTAGATTGGTTGCCAAAGGCTTCAATCAAAAGGAAGGATTAGAGTATGCCGAGACCTTCTCTCTCGGTGGCTAAAATGGTCACTATTAGGTATGTACTTGTCGTTGCCGCTACTAAAATTTTGGCCTATTTTTCATATGGACGTTCATAATGCGTTTTTTGCATGGTGATCTAGAGGAGGATGTGCATATGGTTATCCCACCTGGTTTTTGCAGGACAAAGGGGAGTCTCGGGTAGGCTCCAGTTGCATAAGTCTATGGACTTAAGCAAGCTCCGAGACAATGGACTCACAAACTAACTCGGCTCTGTTCAGTTGGGATTTGTTCAAAGCCACTATGATTACTCACTATTTACTAAAAGAGAAGGCAACAATCTTCTAGTAGTGTTGGTGTATGTAGATGATCTTCTAGTTAATGGGAAGTTGTCCTACATTGACTGATAAAATCCGTAAAACGACCCGAAACTTCAAGTTCGTGATGAAAGATTTGGGAGAATCAAGTTTTTCTGGATCAATTTGCTAGGTCCAAGGAGGGCAGCAGGAGCCAACGCAAGTATGCCTTGGAACTGGCCCTGAAAGGCCTATGGATGTCCAGATGAAAATTCTTTTAGATAATAATTCACGACACATCCATTGATTATGATTGAACATAGAGGAAAATCTGACAAGGGAAGCAAAGTAGATCCAATATTGAAGGATATTGGCAGATATCAAAGGTTAGTAGGCAGGTTGTTGCAGCCTCTAACCATGACCAGAGTTGATATTTCATTTGTGGTACAGCCTTCTAAAGCCGCTATACCACCTAAGGCATCTCACTTGGAAGTTGCTCTTAAAGTAGTCGTATATCAAAACAAGACCAGCTTGGGTCTCGTTTATGCCATCTCAGAGCTCAGAGTTACTGATTGTTTGTGACTAGATTGGGGTAATGGTTTGCAAACAAGAAGTCAAAGCATCGTTATCAGTAAAGTTTGCAATGCTTGTGTCCTTGAAATCAGCAATAAGAAACCTGTATTGTGAAGTTCAAATGTAAGCCGAATTCAGAGTATGGCATCCGCAGCAAAGATAACTTGGTTAATTGGGTTGCATAAGAGCTTGGAGCAGTATCAAACAACCAGTAAACATATATTGTGATAGTAAGGTTGCAATTCAAATTGGCAAAACCCAACCCCATCTTCTATGAGAATCCACATTTTTTGGCATTGATTGCCACTTTGTTAGAGAAAAACTCTATATCATGATTAAAACTCACTCATGTTCCTGTCAGTGATCATTCAGGATTTACAACAAAAATCTGGGAAAAGGTCAACATCTATATTTGCTGTCCAAGTTGGGATTGGTACACATTTCAACCCACAACTTGAGTGGTATGTTGTGATTAAGTGATGTTAATCAAGGTAGCTGCACCGGAAGTTAGCCGTCAGGGAGGAAGTAGTAATTGTAGTTAGTTAATTGTAGTTAAGTTAGAGTTAACTAGCTAGTATGGTTAACAAGTAGATACACTATATATATAGTGTAGGCTAGACATTTTGTAATTCATTCATTCAGATTAATAAAATACAAGAGAAGTTATCTTCCTTCCTCTCTCAATTGTTACGATTACATAAGCTACAGATCTCCATTGATGAATATCAACAATCTCTCCTCCTCATTTACAAGATTTTAACTCTTCTTTCTAATGACAATTGTATTATTATAGGAAATAATTATAGATTGCTCTAATTTCTCCTATTGGTTTAATGTTAGCATCTCCTCAAGATGTTGAAAATCGAGGAAGAACTTGGTTATCGAGGTTTCATTATGAGTCGGTCTTCTTGGCTCGTTATCGATACTCCACTCATGAATACTATTCGTATATGAGTGGATTTTTTTAGTTTGAATATTAATTGGCAGTTCACTTAACAGGCCAAAAGCATCATCCTTCTGATTTTGTGGTGTGGTGTCAATCAGTTCGTTGTCAATAATGTTTGAATGCCTTTAGGTATTTTTCTGACGCAAATAGGTACATCACCTTTTCATTTGTGCTTGAATAATATTTTAAAGATCATTTAATACCTGTAAAAAGTGCTTCTTGTCTGTTCTGGCAATCATTTTTAAGTGAATTACTTAGCTTGTGCTCTTTTCACAAGAAAGGACCGGAGAATATTTGCTCAGAGCAATAATCATCATTTCAAACGTCTTATGTCAGGATCATATATTAGATAATTAATTGCTTGAGAAATTGTCATTAGTAATTCTCAACAAGTCATGAATAAGCTAGGCATATAGAGATTCTTTTGGTTATCGTATTGACAGCCTTGCTTATACTAATTTGCCCCACGTTGTAAAGGCCTAAATTGATTGTTTATGAATCTAATTGGACAACTTGTTCCTTGTTAAGTTTGTAGATTTGGTATTTTGAAAGTACAAACGTGCAATCAAGAGTTCAGGCTAAAGTAAGTGTTCGAGATGGCTTATCTGATACAAACTATCTATCAAAGACAATTTCAGTCCTTTTTAAAAAAACCTATTTAGCTTAGGTTATAAATTACTTCATTGTCCTGTAATAAACTCTAAATATTGTGAAATGTGCGCTATTGGGAGTAAGATTCTTATATGCTCTGTGATTACGTTGCTCGATTTCTGTACACTTCTTAAAATAGGAGCTCCTGTATTTGAAGTTTTTGCAAACGAATCAGATAATCTTTTCTCTCTATTACTCCTTTCTTATGCAAGTTAAATAATTAATTGTGTATATTTAAACTAGGTAGAAGTTTAGCTATTTAATACATTTTGGGAGATGATGAAAAAGGCAGCTATAATCCACTCTTTGTATGAAGCGTATATGTGGCTTTATAAAAATAAAGCAAATCGTTACTCCATTTTTTTCTCTAATTTTGTATGTCATTTTGTTAAAAGTCTCATAGACTTGATAGTTTTTACTTATTATAATAAATTGTCGATACACTTTATGAATCTTAAATATCAATAGACATATTTAGCTACATATGACTTTTAAAATGCTTAAATTCTTTTTTAAGAATTATTTTCATTTTGTCTTAAGGCATTTAAGAGAGCCAATTATATAAAAATAGAAAATAAGGGAATAACATCGTATTGGGCCCGTTTAGCCTTGTCGCACCCTGATCCCACTCTCTTAACCATGCGGTTTACGATGTTAATTTATTATTTAATTTATTTTACTATTCTCGTTTGGAAGCAAAACTAAAGTTAGTTTTTATCTTACCTATAATTTTCATCTTAATCTTTCATTATTTGTTCGTATTATTTGATTACTTTTAATGTTTTATTGAAGTGAATATGCATGACTTCTTAGTTGTGGTTGAATAAATATTTGGACTTAGTTGTTTTTATTAATAATTTTTTTATCTACTAATCACTAAGTTGTTTTGTATCACTAGTCAATTAATTGCGTTTTATAGTTATTCTTCCAACATAATAATGACCAAAGAGATCCACAAGCCAGGATCTCGAAAGGTGTCTAACACCTTCCTTTCAAGGTAACTTGAACTCTTACCCGACTCAACACTTAGGATAGTTAAACAAGCTTTTAGCATAGAATGGTGCCCTAACACACCATAATTCGTTAGGTGGCGACTCTTCATTCTTTTATCCTAAAAGAGTCACATGTTGAGTTCCACTTTTCGCGAGAAAAATAAGGCGCAATAATGACAAGCCTCGAGAAAATCAAAGACCCGTGAATGAATTTGCTCAACATAACTCTTTCCATGGATTCCAATATGCCTGACAAGGTCATGAATGGGTTCCAGATTGATATGAAATTGTTGCCATGTGCCCTCAACCACAGTAGGATACCTTCAACACAACAAACACCTAATTGATTAAATGTAGTAATTATTGTATCATATGACGAAGAGGTACACTATTGTATTTAATATTTATATTCTTCAAAATTTTATCACCTTACATGAATGATTGGTGTCATTGGCTGAGGGTAAGACGATAGATTCAAGTCCTCTCATCACATCAAAAGGATAAGACATCGGGTTTACCGATGCACTATGATGATAAATTATGGATTCAAGTCTCCTACAAATTATGGCCTAACACACTCTTCATATGGTAAAATATATTTGTTTTGAAAATAATATTTAGAGAATATATTTATTTTAAGAACAATATTATAAAAATATATGATGATTTTAGTTTGACATCCATTAACAAGTAAGAATGAGAATTTGCAAGAAATATATAATCACTAGAAGTGATAATATTTTATAGGTTTGTTAAGTATAGCTAAAAATGTTAGAGAAATTCTCTACATTATATGTATATATACCTCAACTTGCTCTCGAAATAGCAATATATTAAAAGAGGTTTTAAGCTATCACAAGTTAATATAATTAAGACATGTTTAGATGATTATGTTCCATTCCAAAAGAATGATAACTTTTAATAAATGTTACAAATATAGATCTTATGTATCCGCCATCAAGTGAATGTGACAATGGTAAATATTGAAGTTTACTTTCCCAAAGCTCGTAGAATATAAAATTTACTCCTAAAGTAGTAAGAATTCTGACATCTACTCATTAAGTAATAAAACTCCAGAATAGTAAATCTTGCAATTTACTCCCAAAGTGTGGACGCTTATTGGTACGCCTTGTGGCAAAGGGAGCAAATCCCCGCTAAAATTGGTTCGTAGGATCGTCGACTCCTATTTTTTTCTATCCGCTAGAATGGTTGTAGCACAAACTATATTTTTAAGTAATTAATATTATAAAATTAAAAAATTGAATTAAAATAAAAAAAATTAATCTTAAGAGAATTCTTATTTGTACATAATCATCGGCTTATTTTTTTCTATCTATAAAAATAATTATAGCACAAAATATACTTTTAAATAATTGCCTCATAAATTTTATATTTATCATACATAGAAAAAAAATTAGCAAAGAGAATTTTCATTTGTACAAATGATGCTACTGCGTAATACTTTTTTATTAATTAGTGCTAGAAGGCACGAGCGTACCTTGATTGGGGGACGTTTGTTTGGTTGGATGAGGGGAAAATATCTGGAAAGAAGATCAAAATCTTTCAACTTTCTGTATTTATCTTCTCTTCTTTTTTTTTTCTCTTTCTTTCATTTCGTAAAAGTAAATTTTGTAATTTATTCCTAAAACTTGTAATTTGTTTTTGGATTAGTGAAGTTTAGAACTTAATATTTACTATTTATTTTGTGACATTAATAGTGTCTAAATTTATTTTTATGATATCAGAAATATCTAAGTAATATTTGGTAATATAAAATTAGTGATCAAGGTCTCTAGAAGAGCTTAATTGTTTGTCTACAAGAATCATAATAAACAACAACAACAACAACAACAACAACAACAATAATAATAATAATAATAAAGGAAGGTTTTGAAAGAAATGATGTGGCACTCCTCTCAGCCGTCATTAGTATTTATTTTTTTTGTCATTTTTTATGTTTATAAATTTTAACTTAAATTATATGTAAAATTTAATATTTAAAATAAAATTTTAATTATTATTACCATTACTCTAACTTATATTCTATCTTTAAATCATTAATATCCATCATTACTTAATTTTTTAATGATACTTTATAATTCGCGTCATTTTATTCATAAAAAGATGACAATAATTTATATATATTTAATTATCTTTAGTTTCAGCTACTAAATGTATAAGTTAAAATGTGTAAATTTATCACTAAATTAAAAGGTAAAGAAGATGAAGAGATTTTAGGTGATGTTTAAGTATTATCTAATACTAGAAGAAAATTCATTTTCATATGTTGCAAAAAAGTAGCAAAGGCGAAAGAAATTCTTGGCATCTTTCATTACATAGTGAACTTTTTCTTGGCCAACATTTCCACAGTAAGTGTTGCATTATGATACCATAAAAAATAGAATATAGATTATTACTTATTAATGTGGTTTCTTACCATTACTATTTTTTTTCTCAAGAAATTCTTAATTAATAATTCTTTATAATTTCAATATGTTTCCCTAAATATGTCTTATGTGCAATTTGTAACTCTTTGTATCGATGATCGATAAGAGTTGTGGATGTGCCAGATAAAATTCTTTATGTTTAACTTATGTCCCGAGTTTGACCCTTATATATGAAAAAGAATCTATTAGAAACGCTTCCCATTGAATGAGTCTACATGGCGAATTAGGCTCCCCAATATGAATATCAAATGCCAGAAAAAAAAAAATTCTGTCAAGAATTTTATAGTAATTTTATATCAATTTCATTGGTGCACTCTTGAATTTATAAGAGATGGTGGGGAATTTTTAGGAGGCAGAAAGATCACAAGGATGTGATGAAATTATTCTTTGAAATTTTGGAGAAAAATTGAAGGAAAGAGGTAAATTGAATTGGATATTGAAAAAGGAATAGAAACTTTTGTTCTTTTAAATTTTAAATATTAAGTAGAGAGGGAAGAAAATTAAGAAAAGAATTGAAGAAAGAATAAAAGGAGAAACAAAAAGAAAATAAGAAAGAAAAGCAGTAAGAAAAATGTGTCACATATTCTTTCATGTTTCATATTACAGTTCATAAATAACTATACCTTTTTCAAATAAATTGTCATTTGCCAAATATAGGCTCAATATAAAGTCGCTCAATTAATATAAATTATAATAAAATTCTTTAAGAAATGATAGAATTCTCTAGATAGTAAAAACTTATGAACATCCAATATTTATATCAATTGTATTAATATATTTTAATTAAGTTATAAATGAAAGTAGAAATATATATAATTAAGTAACTATGATTTGTTGATATGGAGGTATAAGAAGATATATATTGCGTATTCATTTGATAGTATAAAATATATATGCATGAAATTCTCTAGATTAAGAAAGCCTTATATTTAGTTTTTATTTTAATATTTTTTAGGGGAGGGGGGTCATTTTTGTATCCTAATTCTTGTTTGTTTTATTATAAAAGGTTTAAAATTATTTAATTAATTTTAATTAAATTACATGTTTTTTTTGTTTTTTTAATTTTATATTTTGTTTTTTTTTGTATTATATATAATAAGAAATTAAAACAAAAAAAAAACCATAAAATTAAAAATTCTAAAAAAATAAAAAAAAACACTATAAATTAAAATTTTCAAAAATTAAAAATATTTTTAAAAATTATTAAATAATTTATTAATACTTATTTGTAATCATTGCTAAACAAAAGTTCACTAGTAATAATAATAATACAATTCATGCTAGATCGTAATATATGAAGTTGTTATGATCGAAACACAAATTATAGTAAACCTGAAGTTTACCAACAATAAAAATAATTATTATATTGAGACTACAAATGATTTTAAAGACGTATATCCAAATTACTATGGGTAAGAAATATGTATGTGAAAGATTACTCCATTTGTACTATAAGTATAAGCATGATGAAAGTACATGCTACAGTAAATCAGAAGTTTATTGATATGAAATTCATGTCATAATAAACCTGAAGTTTACTAAACTAAATAACACATATCATGGTAAACTTAAAGTTTACTAGTATAGATAATTTTATCGCCTGACATGACCTTTCGATCATTCTCGATTTAAATATGATGTGCTAATTGAATACCAATACACATTGAAAATCTGGAAGATTCTTCAAGAAATATTTTGTGTTGCTTGTTCTCAAGAAAGTTGATTGATATCGGCCTAATGTCAGGACCGAATTCTAAATTCGATAAATATAAAAGGTGAATATGGGTCCGTTTCAACCGCTATCTGATATCTTAATTAACGTACCTATAAGTTGGTCACATGTACGTTTATTATCAACCTGCAGTTTGACATTCATAAAGTTATTTGCTCAATATTTTTGAATTATTCAAAGCATACTTTAGATTGTGTAATCAAGATAATTCATCTTGATAATGCTGGTTAATATCCAAGCTGGTTCGACATTGAATGCCTCCAATAAATAATTGAACCATTGCTTATGAGAACAAAGTTTAGTGGGTTGGTCTATGATATGATATATTACATACAATAACACTTGTGTGCTGACCAACAAACACTACTAAAAACTCGGTCAAAAACGAGGGTCAATTCCGATAAACAACGTCAATTTTTTGGCCAAAAATGATGAAATTAACGGACGAAGAATCGTCGGAATATGTCTCTTTGGAAACAGAAAATCAATGGACAAAGTATCGATTATTACCGACGGATGTCCATTGGTTCAAGAAATTTTAATTTCATGGGTTATTTAAATTGTTATACCCCCGTAAATTCTGACATGTAGATGGCCTATTCGCATGTTGGTTAAAGAGCTCTTAGAATGCCACATGCTAGAAAAGTACCTGGGAAAGATCGGACAAGCCCTAAGTCGGCGCGTCGCAAGGCCACAAGCGACTTATAAATCGTATTCCATGAATGCGACTTATAGGTCCCAACTATAAGCCTCAACTTCGGTTTTAATGTTAAATTTTGCACCAGCTGGCGAAACAGAGAGAGAAAAATCAGAGAGGAAGAGGAACTGAAGGTTTCTTGATAATTTTCGTCCGACTACGCTGTCAAACGCGTCCAAATTGAATTAACCCTAGATACCGAGGTATTAAGCAGAAAGGAGCATTCCTACGGATTTAGTTTCGTGAAATTCGGCCGGCAAATCATCGTGCTACCGAGCTAAAGTAAGTGGAATTGCTCCAAATTAGTGTCAATATACTTAGCTCTTAAATGAGTATTTCTCCTTCTAGACTTTTTGAGAAATAGCGAGTTTTCACCATTTTTTGATAAGCCAGTTTGAATATATATATATCGAAAGTGATGTTTTCTTCCGGAATATTAGTGTATTTAGTTCTAATTGATATATATATATATATGAATACAGTTGGGAGAAATAGCAAAAGCACTCGCGAACTACCTGTTAGTCGGAAACTTCAAAGCGAAGGTATGTAAAGCTAATTCCTTCGGCAAGTTAGTAATCTAGTACAGTAAATAGCGTGAAATATAGAAGAAAGAATTCAGAAGTCAAGAATTGAGTCCAGTATGAGTTTAGCAAGTGTGTTTTTGAATTTAGCAAGCATGTTTATAATATTATGATATATGTCTTAATAAAAGTTATAAAGTAATATCGCATGTCTGTATAATATCCCAGATACAGTATAGTCAGACAGTCAGATAATATCTCAGATATACATAGCCAGACAGCGATGATATCCCAGATACAGTATAATTCAGTATGAGAATCAAAGATAATGTTTAAAAGAGTTCGTAATGAGTAACCGAATACATATAGTATTTCAACCAAACATGCTTGCTATATGTGATTATTGATTGTTGAGACTTGTTTGTGTTATGAGGGCACCCTTGAGCGTCCTCGCTGCCCCTGGGTTGGTAATCGTGCCGACCCACCGTGAGGGCGGAGATACGTCACTCCAAGAGTGGAATGCCGTCTGCAGTAGGAAGAAGATGGGATGGAGCATTCCCCATATCAAATTGATCAGCATAGCAAGCATAGCTTTACCTGCAACAGGCGCTTGCGCCTGTAGGAACAGATTACAGATATAGTATACGCTTTGCGCTTACGCTTACAAGATAGATTCCGCTCGTATACGCTATTTATATCGAGGCCATAGCCCGAAATGGAAACCCAGTGGTTTTCGCAGGTGCTCTGCAGTTAGTAGATGAGTGGAGTGACTTATTTGTGGATGGTTTTGACTCAGGTAGGGATATATAGACGTTTTTGTTGGCTGGCACCTTCCGGCTTATGGGGCTGGTATTGGTCCTTGCTTGTTATATATATGTATATGTATATATGTTATAGGCTGAAGCAATAGACGCTGGCATCGCCACGCCGATGTGTATGCTCGCCTATCAGCACAGTAAAGCCTGATTCAGATTCTCTCAGTTCAGACAGTTCCAGATATTTCTTACTGTTCAGAGTTTCTAATTATGTTGTTTACATTCAGTTATGTTCAGTTTGTTTTGTATACTTGTACTGGGCAGTAATTTCTGACGCCGCTTTGGGCGCTCGCATTACTTTGGGCTCGTGCAGTACTATAGACGAGGAGTCGATCCCCCTCGTGATTCCAGCCATGCATTGAGTCATCAGCTCCTGTCAACTGAGCCAGACAGCTAGAGGTCTATTTCCTTTCTTTTGTTTTATAGGCACGGATAGGTCTGGCCCCGTCCCGACCATTTTATCGTATTCATAGAGGCTTGCAGATTGTTGTATATATATCTCCTGTGGTTAGTTGTGTCAGTTGTGTGGGGTCGTACGTATGCTTAGCTGTTTAGTATTATTGATTGTGTTGGTCGTGTGGGGCCGTATTCAAGCAGTAGTGGTGACCTTGCCTGGCCACATAGATATTCGCATTCATTATATTGAGTTAGAGTAACTAGACAGCATGCTGGCCTTGTCGGCCCGCATAGGTTTCCTATATGAGTGTGACTCTGGTTAGCTGATGTTACAGGACAGTGGCTATAGCCTGCCGGCCTGGGAGGCCGTATTTACATGCACTCGTTATATAGCCCAAGGATTTCATGAATTCGAGTTAGAGCCCACCAGCACCAGATGTGCTTAGGCTTAGTAGTCTAGCAGCTCAGGTCCTAATAGGGCACCAGGTGCCAGTCATAAGTTTCAAGGCGGGGCGTGACAAACTTGGTATCGAGCAAAGTCGATCCCAAGTCCGCAAGCCGCTAAGTAGAGTCTTGCGTATGGATGTAGTGCCAGTACCACATACTATAGGCGTGAGGCTGCAAGGCTATATAGTATGGTTACTCTTCTTTCTCATTCAGTCGTTCTATAGAGCGGTACAGTATAGGGTTGAGTCCCTAAAACTTACCATATTCTTTGAATACAGATACAAGTCGGATCAAACATAACCTATCCTGTGCAAATTAAGATCAACATAGTAATGAGAGGGTACTGTGCTGCCATTGTGTAATTACGTTGTTAGAGGAGGTAGATTTGGCACTTCCCAATGATACCTTTTATCGGTACCATCCCCAGTATATGTCGATAACTTCAGAATAGGAAGTCATAAGAATAACATATAAATGAGTTGATTTATTTGTTAGATATATAATATCTTAATTAAGATAATAGACAATATTAGATTATCATATAAGTGTGAGAAAGAGAGGAAAATGTAGGATTCTCATCTCCATCCTTTCAGATGTGGTATAGTTCCATGTCTTCGTTTCACAAGGTGCAGAAAGCCATTCCTACCCCCTTAGTTTTGATCCCAAGATAGCAAAGGCATAAGGATTGAGGCGATGCTGCCTCAAAGTAGGCGTAAGTGAAAGGTGTACTGGTTGATTCCAAAAGTGTTAGAAAGAGTATGTGCTTCCTTATGATTATGTAAGCAGTGTGCCCTCACCGTAATAAGTCAAGAGCAAGTAAGACTACAAGCTTACTCGGCTAGCGAGGAAAGATCCTTTTCCAACGATGGATTTAGTCAGAGTCAAGTTCAAGTCAGAAAAAAGGATGAATCTGTCGTAGCATAACGAAGGCAGGGTATTCTGCAAGATAATAGTTATAACCTTAGCCGTGATATCGAAAGATGTGAGATTAAATGAATAAGATGGGTCCACTCGCAAGTCGTAAGAAGTATAGGTTGATCTTGATTGCAACCTTATTGACAATGTAAGGCAGATACCTTGAACCCAGAGCTCAGTTTAAGGAAGATGAGGGTGAAGAGCATGAATACCAGATTTTTAGGGAAATCGGGATCACCGTATTGATAGAACATCGTATTAAGGACTAAACCTCATACTTACAGCCTAAAGATAGTAAGATTAGTTTAGACTGTTGCGGTACGTCCGCCTAAGGAGAAGGTAAGAGGGTACTGACCCAGAGACTCTAATTTAGTGTGGCTTCAGAGACAAGGTCCAACAGATAGTCACGGGCCTTAATATAATGCCAAGTAAGGCCACAAGGTTCGGATGTTGACCCCACATTGTAAGAGGGTGAAATTCTCAAATAGCGTATCATAGCTAAAGTGCATGTGTGTAAGTGTTTTCAGAATGGTACGAAAATCCAATGAAATGGCATGAGAGGACAGGAGATATCATTAAACTGTAGAAGCAGTATAGTCATGTGCAGATGAAATTCAAGAAAGTATGTTAGAAATTACGTATTACTACAAAAAGAATTCAGTATGTATTGTACGTAGTTGTTGATATATATATATATATATATATATATATATATATATATATATATACAGATATCAGATATGCTGTGAGTAGCTGGCCATAGGGGTTACAAATACACGTTATTCCGGTTAGCCGCTAGGAAATATATACAAAGTCGTACCGCAGACCGATAAAAAGGGGCAAAGTTATGTGATTCATGTATGAAGCCATAGAAACTTTCTGGTTCTCAGCTTCATCGAGGTAACGGACTTATATGCTTGTTGCCGCATCTAGGCTCGTAAGCTTCACAGAGTTAGTGGCCCTGGGTTAGGAGGTTGCGATACTGGGGAAGGGCTATACGGTTCCAACGACTCTGGCGCCTATATTAGCAGGGAAGCATCCCTAAAGATCAGTAACATTATCGCATGTGCCAAAACCAGAATTAGAGACTCAATAGGCATAATGAGGTTAGCAATACCTGAATTTTTCCAAGATGTTATGGTCACATCGTTTTCCCAAATTTGTAGGTGAGAGTCGGCCTTAGTCAACGTAGCGCTTATTACAGGGAACACCCCGCAAGTCAGCCAGCCGTCCTAGTCGACAAAATCGTGAGTACCTCAAGAAAGGGTCCACACGCAAGAGTCGCTGATGGATTAGTACCACTGTTCTCGTAAGATATTCAGACAGTCCTAGGAGAAGGCCAGCCTACGGGATTGCTCATAAGACTGAGAATTTCCAGAACAACAGCAGATCCGAGGATACGAACCAGGCATAAAGGAAGTGGTAGTACTTTGCTAGCACAAAACATTTACTAAGACAAGGAGATCTGGCAGGTTCCCCTCATGAAGATCCAAGGATGGACGCCCCCGAGAGTGTCGGACTAAGCACAACTTGCCAATTATTCAATTAGAATAACAAAAAAGTTAGCTGTCCACAACCCCATAGTTATGCATGAGTTACAGATGTCTGAGTAGGACATTTAGAGTATCGTTAGACTACTGGCAGATTCGGGTCATTCAACCCACTTATTCAAACTTATGCAAGGTTATTCAAATGTATTATTAGAGATCATGATCATTATCAGGATTCCTCTGATCAGATACGGGCACATGGTGCAGACAGTCGTTCAGGTTATCCCAGCAACAAGAAGCCTAGCATGTACAGAAGGCGATAAGCTCTAGCTATACCAAAAGATTACTCTCCGCGATTCTCCCATAATAATCTAGTAGCGACGTCAATTATATGTCAGGTTCTAAATGTGAATATTCTGTATCAATCGCTGAAGAGCCAATGTAGCAAACGCCCTTAGTCATAAATATATTGGGAGTTTGGCGTACTTCAGAATAACGAATAATCAGAGAAATACACCAATTAGTCGTAAGATAGCCGCTCATGTAACAAAAATGTAGGACAACAGAGCGGTAATTCAGAACACCGCAGTGTCGTCCTTAATTGTGGAGGTAAAAGAGAAGCAGTATGAAGATCCTGACCTAGTTCAGTTTAAGGGATAGAATTCAGCAAGGAAAAGCGCCAGATTTTCGTGTAACTAAGGATGAAGTGTTACGATGTAAGGGCCGCTCTCGTGTTCCGTATATTTTGCAGGGCTCGCCAGCAGATTATGAATGAGGCACATTACGCCCACTATTCTCTCCACCCAGGCGATGAAAATGTACCACGATATCAAGGAAAAACCACCGGTACGTATGAAAAGAGAAATACCCGAATTTGTAGCCCAATGTCCTAACCGCCAACAGTAAAAGCGGAACACCCTTCTAAATTCCAAGCGGGTTAACTTAGGACATAGCTGTCTCTGGAAATGGGAAGCAGAACATGGACTTTATAGCAGGGTTACCCCGCAGACCAGACATAGACATGATTCCACTTGGGTAATAGTTGATGTACATCAAGGAATAACTCCACTTCTTGCCGTTGAAAGCTACTTTCCGCCGAGGATTATGCTCAATTGTATATCGTAGAAATAGTTAGATTACATGGTGTTCCAGTATCTATTATCTCCGATGAGGAGCACAATTTACCGCTAGATTTTGGCAGTCATTTCGTAGAGGTTTAGAACTCAGATTAATTTGAGCACAACATTCCACCCTCAAACAACATGGACAGGCTCAACGCACTATTCAGACGCTCAAAGATATGCTACGGGCGTGTGTATTAGACTTTGAAGGTAGCTGGGACGAGCATTTGATGCTAATTGAGTTTTCTTATAATAATAGCTATCATCAAATATCCAAATGGCGCCTTGAGGCTTATATGGAAGGAAAGTGACGGCTGGCTGGTTTGAAGTGGGAGAGTCGGGTGCTGATTGGGCCAGATATTATTCCGCCAGGTCAGAGGAAAGGGAAAGCTTTTCAGAGAACGCCTACTGACCGCGCACGTGAGCGCGTAAAATCGTATGCTGGTGTACGGCGCAGAGACCTAGATTTTTTTATGTGAATGACTCGGTATTTCAAAGTATCTCTCGATGAAAGGGGTGATGAGATCCAGTAAAAAGCAAGCTCAGTCCGAGATTCGTTGGGCTCTTATTGTCACGCTCCCGCCTTGGGGGTATGATCAAAACTGGTGCCTCAGGAAAGACCCTCCGGACTACTAACCGGTGGGCCAGGCACATCTCGTGCCCGGCTAGCTCTATCTCTTTGTGTTCCTGGAAATAAAGGGCTATATAGCGGTTGTGGTAACACAGCCCCACATCTGGGCCTATAGCCAATTGCATCTATAGCCACAAATGCCAATTAACATCCAAACTTAACAAGTAAACAACTGAAAGCTACGTGACCGCGCAAGGTCACCATCACTACTATCAAACTATGGCCTCACACGACCAATCATAAAAATAGAGATACTAAACAACTATACAACTGCACGGCCTCACACGATCGGCTCAACTGACCATAGGGAGATAAATAAACAATCTGCAAGCCTCTATGAGTAGTACAGAAATGACGTAGGTCCCGAATTACCCATACCGCATAACAAAAGTAAAGAACTACACCTCTCTGGAAATCAGACCTGGATGACAGGAGCTGATAAATCAACACCTGACTGGAATCACGAGGGATCGCTCCGTCTATGAGTACCTTGTGAGTAATACAAATACTTCCATCGGGCGCGCACCGCTGGTACCGAGTATGCAAAGCAACCGAAATAACATAACTCGAAAAGAATCAAATAAGACAACTAACTATAAATCTGTATGGCAGGAGGTAACAGAATCTGAAGAACTGGTAAGAACGAATCATGCTTCCTGCATCGATAAGGCGGAGGCGTACCTGTAAACGCGACTACTGCTATCTAGTATCTAGTATATAACACATAAGTACATATACATTTAGCAAGTAAGAGCCAATACGAACCCCATAAGCCGGATGGCACCAAGCAGCAAACAATCTATATAAATTCCTACCCGGTCAAAACCTACCAAAAATAAGTCACTCCACTCCATCCGCTTCACTGTGAGCTCTCTACTACCCGGGTCTCCGGCTCGGGGCCTCGACTCCTCCGATATAAGTAACCGTGTTCTGTCCGGAGGAAACTGTAGATAAAGAACAGATAGGGTCTGGATCCCCGGACACAAACTCATCGGGGCTATTCAAACCGGAGCTACACTAATAATCAATGTACGATAAGAACAGATAAGGTCTGCCTCGGACACAAACTCACAGGCTATTCGAAACTGAAAGGTAACTGTAATGCTTCGATCAAATCATGCGGGGGAAAGCTTCATCCCATCATCCAAACCGGACGGCATGCCACTCCTGGTGACGTAAAACTCCACTCGCTCAATAGCGACATGATTACTGGGCCCAGGCGGCGAGGACGCTCAATAAGGGGCCCTACGCCACAACAAGTCTCAACAAGCAAATAGCACATATAAATAGCAAGCATGTATAACTCGAAAAGGACTATCTCAAATCCGATTTCTTATTCGACTTTTCCGTACTAAGTTGATTCTTACTGATTATACCGATTCTGAAATCTTTTCTTTAACTGTTATTAATCTGTAGCCAGGATACTATCTGTCTGAATGGATAATCTGTAGCCAATATCTCATATGTCTGGATGGCTATTCTGTAGGCATAAACTCGTCTCGAATGGCTAGTCTCGTAGCCATAATACCGACTGCCTATCTCGATTTTAACTTTACTAGCTTTATTTTGAAAATCTGTTTCTTTTTATTCTACAACATGCTTGCTAATCATACAATAGGCTATACTAAATCTGGAATGCTAACTCGCCCTTTACATGCTTTTCATCTTTTTGAACCGAAATACGATACTGAATGCAAACCAGAATTTACTATACTTACTCAATTTCGAAGATTCAACTCCGAGAGTTTCAAATATGGAGTTTACTATGATTCAAAAAGCTAAGACTTACTAACTTGCCGAAGAACAACTTCACATACCTTAACCTCGAAGCATCCAACCGTCGGACGAGGCTCGCCGCACTCCGCCCATTTCTCCCAACCGCATTCATATACCGTTGATTAGAGCTAAATACGCCTTTATTTCAAGGACGACGTCAATTTCTTATATATAATAATAGCCTAAACCAGCTTATCGAAAGACGGTCTAAAATCATATTTTTCAGAGTCTTAAGGAGAAGTATTCACTTCATTACCAGAGCACATAGACACTAGTTTGGAGCAATTCTACTTACCTTGGTCCGTAGCTCGTCGATTCGCCGTCGTATTTTGCGAAAACAAAATCGTAGGAATGCTCCCTGCTGCTAAATACCTCGGTACCTGAGGTTAATTAGAGTTTAGACTACGTTTGGCAGCGTAATCAAACGGATATATATCATCTCTTCGCCCCTCTCTCGTTTACGTCGAAATTTAATTTAAAGGAAATAACATCACAAACCGA
The DNA here is from genome assembly GCA_018107945.1 of Datura stramonium. Lineage (NCBI taxonomy): Eukaryota > Viridiplantae > Streptophyta > Magnoliopsida > Solanales > Solanaceae > Datura > Datura stramonium. The sequence goes on along the minus strand of JACEIK010002178.1, from coordinate 193,297 downwards.
AGTTGGGGGCTATATTACTTGGGCCTGGACAGGCCTAACGTGTCACGGAGCCAACGCGGAGGCCCTGCCCTCCAGACACGGCGCCATCACGGGAGGGGCTCTGCCTCGGGCGCCTTCCATGTGGTTCGACATGATTTTCATCCGATCTTTCTTCTCGCCTTTTCCACGTATGACTTTCAAATATGCTTAACTAGCGTGCGAGTAGGCCATCTAGATGCCGAAAATCTTACGGGGTGTAACATTCTCCCCCCCCCTTAAGAACATTCGTCCTCGAATGGAAACTACCATTTAGAGGACTTCTCAACTTATCTCAACTTACTATTTTTAGAAAATTTCAAGTAGTCTCCCGTAATATGGACTATCCCAAAACCTAAAATACAGAAAATTCCAATACAAATTACTCCACAAAACACTGTAAAGTTCACTTGATAGCTAAACATCAATCTTTCACATTTCATGCATATACAATTATAGGTACGTATAAACACACACGGACATACTCGTCGCCCGACTAGGTCTCGGAATAAGTGAGGATATCTTAGCTTTCATATCTTCCTCACTCCTCCCACGTCACCCCTCTCGGTTCCCAGCGCCACAATACTTTACAGACGCAATTTTTTAGTTCTCAATCTGCGAATCTCGTCTGCCTAGGATAGCTACCGAACTCTTCAAAGCCAGCTCTTCTATAATCAATATCCTGGACTCGGACTCGCCTGACGGTCTCCTAAGCATTTCTTAGCATGGACACATGAAGACTGGATGAACACCGTATTTTACCTCCGGGGGCAAGTTCAACTATACGCCACTTGGCCTATTCTTCTGCGAATCCGATATGGCCCGACAAACCTTTGGGCCGAGCTTACTTTTCTGCCAAATCTCATCACCCTTTCATTGGAGACACTTTCAAAATTACCTAGTCATTCACATCGACCTGGTGTTTGCGCCGTACATTCGCATATGATTTCTCGGTGACTCTGTGCAGTCAATAGGCGTTCTCTCGATAAGCTTTACTTTCTCCTTCGACTGCTGAATAATGTCTGGCCCAATCAACGCCGATTCTATTTCAAACCACCCAATTGGCGATCCGATTTCGCCCGCATAAAGCCCTCAACAGTGCCTCGAATAGCCGTTATTATAAGCAAACTCGATTAGAGGCAAATGCTCATCCCAGCTAACACCAGCCCAGCACACATGCTCGCAATATATCTTCGGAGCCGCCTGAATGGTGCGTTCAGCCTGTCCATCTATCTCGAGGGGTGGAATGCCAGACTCAAATTAATCGCGTACCTAGACCTCTCTCAAACAACTGCCAAATCTAGTCGTAAATTATGCCTTCTATCTCGAAATAATGGATACCGTACCTGCAATCTGACTATTTCTCGGATATACTACTCAAGATAATCTTCGCCGAGAAGGTAGTTCTCACCGGGCAGAAATGAGCCGATTTTGTCAATCCGACAACTATCACCTAGAGCTGTCTATGTCTAGTAATGGGTAATCCTGCTACAAAAACCATGTTCACTGCTTCCCACTTCCATAGAGGCACAGTTACTAGTCAAACCGCCTGGTTTCTGATGTTCTGCTTTCACCTGCTGGCGCTAGGACACCGGACTACAAATTCAGCAATTTCTTTCATACCCGCCACCAAGAGTTTTCCTTAACATCATTGTACATTTTCGTCGCGCCGGATGGAGAGAATAGCGGGCGCAATGTACCTTTGTTCATAATCTGCTGGCAAGAGGCATGAAACAGAACTGAACATATAAATGGCCTTTACAATGCAAAGACTCCATCCTCTGCTACCCGGAAATCCGCGCTTCCCTGCTGTAACTGTGTTCGGATTTATACTACCGCTCTTTTACTTCCAATAACTAATGACGACACGGCGGTGTTCTAAATTACCGCCATGTTATCCTTCATTTCCCGTTATACAATGACTAAATTGACCAATTGGGGTATTTCTCTGGATGGACTCTGTTTGGCTACAAGTATGCCAAACTCCTAACGGATTTGCAGCCTAAGGGCGCTTTTGCTACCTCGTCTCTCTTTTCTTGACCGATACAACATATTCATGTTTAGAGAGCTTGGTGCTATAATTGACGGTCATACCGGCTTATCATACCGGAGAAACCGACAGGTAATTTAATGTGTATAACTACAGCTTATCTCGCCTTCGCGCATGCTATGCTACTTGTTGCTAGGATAACTCGAACGACCGTCACAAGACCTTGTGCCTTTATTCGATCGTGAGGATCCCGACATTGATCATGATCTCTATGACTGCGCTGCATAACCTTGAGTAACCGAATAGTCTAGACTTATAACGGCTAGACATAGCCTAATCGTACTTAATCAATTGATCTTATCAGGAGTCTACCGATCTCTTGTCTTAGTAAACACCGCGCTTGTGCGCAGTACCACCAATTTCTTACTTCCCTTGAGCGTATCCACTTGGATTTATACCGCTATTCTCGGTCTTATGAGCTATTCTGTAAAGGCCGACCGCTAGGTTGACTAAGGCCGACTCGCCTACAAGACTGGGAAGACGATGCGGCCACTATCATACTCGGAAAATAATTTCGGTATTGCTAACTCGAAGTGTGCCTATTCGGCTTCTAATTCCTGGTTCTCGGCACATGCGACATCAAGTATCGATCTCTAGGATGCTTCCCCGCTAATACAGTACCCGCTGGTCGTTATACCGTCTAATTGTGCCCTTATCATCTGCCATCTTATTCAAAGGCTATTAACTCATGTAAGCTTCTAAAGCCTAGGTCTGGTAAATAAACATAAGTCTCATAACTTAAGACCGAGGGCCGGGATAGTTTCTACTACTCCATACGTGAGTCACACTTAACCTGCCCCTTTCTCCCTTTTTTTTTGGCAAGGGGGGTCCCGTGAGTAACTGGGGAGCATGCTTTCTAGCACTAATCAACACTGTGATTGTAACTCCTATAGGCAAATGCCGCCAAAGCATATCTATTATCCGTATTAATAACTTCACGCATGATACATGCCGAACCGTAGTGATACACAATCTCTGACATGCTTTTGGCTGAAATTCATACTCGTACATGATACACCGTTTTTACGGTCTATTAATATCTCCCCGCCCTTCTCTGTATTATTTCATGGATTTCATCCTGGCCTCAAAAAACAACATATGAGCTTGATTATGGCCTCGCTATTGACATTCTCGCCACTCTTACAACGTGGGGTCAACACCCGAACCTGTGGCCTTACTTGGCATTATATTGAGAGCCCATGACTGTCTGCTGGGCCCTTATCTCTAGGCCACACTGCACTAGAATTGTTGTATCGGTAATTTCTTAACTTCTCCATAAGCGGACATACCGCGGCTTTCCCGAACTGCAATCTTACTTTCAGTCCGGAGGCTTACTCCTTAATACGATATTCCTATTAATTCTGGGGGTAATTCTAATTTCCCCACAAAATCTAGTATTTCTCCCTCGCTTCCCTCATCTTGCTAACAACTTCCGGGGTTCAAGTACCCGCCATACGCTAGGGTTACTCGGTCAAGTCTCAGTTCATACGTCTTCTGACTTGCAGTCAGACCTTCTGATTCATACGACCTTTCTATCTTTCGGATGCTCAACTGATCATAACTATAATCTTACAGGTATGTCTTGTCATTCGTTAGCCTATATGGCGGACTTGGCCTTTTCCCCGACTGACTTGACTATTACTAGGCATTTATCACTAACAGCTCTCTTACACCTGCTTCGAGTACGCTAGCAGTCTTACTTGCTCTTTTTACTTCTATTACCATGAGGGTCTCGTACAACTTACGTAATCACAGGGGCTCTTTATGCTTTCTAATACTATTAGACTAATCACCATCTTTACTTACCGCTTAATTTGGCAACTCCACCAAGTCTTATGCCCTTTACCGTGCTAGAATCAAAGTCAAGAGGTAGGAATAGCCCTTTCTTATTGCAACAAATAGAAACATATAACTGTACCACATCTGAAAAGATGGATATGGGAATCCCGCATTTCTCTTTTCATACTCATCTCGATAGTTCCCACTTTTGTCCAATCTAATCAGATCTATATAGCTAATAAATAAATCAACTCGTATGTACATTATACTTCTGATTTCCTATTCTGACGTTATCAATGTATACTGAAATAGTACTATTAAAGTTATTACGCCTCGGGAGGCATCCGATACCTTCACAGCTGAATTATCTTGTATCTAAATGTACCTCTGTTGCTAAATCTGATCTTCTACCTGTGATAGGGTATTGCTGATCTGCCTTTGTATCTGTAATCAAAGAATACGGTAAGTTTTGTGACTCCAACCCATACTGTACCGCTCTGATAGCAATGACCACTGTAGAAAGAAGAGTAACCATCCTTGATTATGCTCGCAGCCTTCGCCTATGGTGGCTGGGAAAGAAATACATCCATAGACAAGAATCTACTTAGCACGGCTTGCACCTCACGACCTGCTCTGATACTCAAATTTGTCACGCCCCGCCTCGGAAAAGTGATCATGCACCTGGTGCCCCTAGAAAGACCTGGACTACTAAATCGGTGGGCCGAGGCACATCCGGTGCCTCGGCGTTTGAATCTCAGTTCCTGTTAAAGGGTTAGTGGTCAAACACAAACCTCCACTATTTAGGCCTATAGCCACTGTACTCGTAATAACAGCTGACCAGAACATCTGAAACCTTAACAGGTAAACAATCGAAAGCTACGTGACCTAGAAGGTCACCACTACTATCAAACAATGGCCCACACAACCAATCATAAAAATAGAGATACTAAACAAATTATGCCAACCGCACGGCCTCACAACCGGCTCAACTGACCATAGGGAGATAAATAAACAATCTGCAAGCCTCTAAGAGTAGTACAGAAATGATCGGGACAAATGGTCCCGACCTACCCATAAACCAAATAACAAATAGTAACAGAATCATACCTTTCCGAAATCGACTGATGATGTGAGCGACAATCTCAATGCCTGACCGGAATCACGAGGACGTCTCTCGTCTATGAGTACCTGCAGGCAGTAATGGGAAGGCTCGCACGGCGCGTACCGCTGTACTGAAAAGGCACCGAAATAACATAACTAAAAGAATCGAAATAAGACAAATATAACTAGCAACTCGTATGGCAAGAGATAACCGAATCCTCCGAAGAACTGTAAGAATCAATCATGCTTTCTGTACTGATAAGGCGGAGGCGTACCTATAAACGCGACGGCCTGCTGTCATTAACTAGTATATAAATACATAAATAGATATACAAGTAGCAAGCAAGAGCCAATACGAACCCCCCATGTTTGGATGGCACCAAGCAAGCAAACAATCTACAGACCCCTACCCAATAAAACCTGCCAAAATAAGTCACTCCACTTATCTGCTCACTTCGGAGCTCCTCTTACCGGGCCCCCTGGGTCTCCGGCTCGGCCTCGGCCTCCGATATAAGTAACCGTGTCCGGGTCCTGGAGGGACTCCCGTAGACAAGGCATCGTATAGGGTCCGGATCCCTGCACACAAACTCAACGGGGCTATCTGAAACCGGAGCTACACCGAATAACTAGAATGGGCCAGACAGTAACAGATAGGGTCTGGTTCCTCAGACACAAACCTTCCATCGTGGCTATCTGAAACCGTAGCCGCACCCGCAGAATGCCGATCGACCGGCTATGGGGAAAGCTTCAACCCATCTTCGTCCAAACTGGGACGGCATGCCACCCTCGGAGTGACGTAAACCCACCGGCTCAATGGGCGACACGATTACCAACCCAGCGGCGAGGACGCCAATAAGGGGCCTACGCCACAACAAGTCTCAACAAGCAAATAGCACTATAAACAGCAAGCATGTATAACTCAAAAGGACTATCCGAAATCTGATTTCTATTCTGGACTTTTCTGTACTAAGCTGATTTTTTACTGATTATACCGATTCTGAAATCTTTCTTTAAAAGTTGGCTAATCTGTAGCCAGATACTATCTCGTCTCAATGGCTAACTGTAGCCAATATCTCATATGTCTGATGCTATTCGTGAGCTACAAAACTGTCTGAAAGGCTAGTCCGTAGCCATAATACTGATTGTCTATCTGATTTACTTTCTAGCTTTTATTCTGAAAATCTGTTTTTTATTCACAACATGCTTGCTAATCATAATAATAGGGTTATACTGAATCTGGAATGCTAACTTGCCCTTGGCTATGCCATCTTTCTAACCGAAAATACGACACGACAACGCAAACCGAATTTACTATACTTACTCAATTCTCGCATTCAACTCCAGAGAGTTTCAAATACGGAGTTTACTATGATTCACAAAGCTAAGACTTACTAACTTGCCGAAGAAACAACTTCACATACCTTAACCTCGAGTTATCCGACCGGCCGGACGAGGCTCGGCGGCACTCCAGCTATTTCTCCCAACCGCATTCATATATACACGTTGATTAGAGCTAACATGCCTTTTGATTCTGAAGGACGACGTCAACAATATAATAATAGCCAAACTAGCTATCGAAAGACGGTTGAAAACTTGCTATTTTTCGTAAGTCCCAAGGGAGAAGTATTCACTTCACAAAATTTATAGGAGCACATAGACACTAGTTTGGAGCAATTCTACTTACTCTGTCCGGTAGCTCGTCGATTCGCCAGCTGTATTTTGCGAAACAAAAATCGTAGGAAATCTCCCCGATGCTGGGCCACTGATACCTCGAGGTTAATTTGAGATTAGGACTTCGTTAGGCACAGAATCAAACGGATATATATCATCTTCCTTCGTCCTCTTGTTCTTACGCTTAGAAATTTAATTTAAAGGAAATAACATCACAAACCGAAGTTGGGGGTTTATAGACATTTCTGGGCCCGGACAGGCCCAACGTGTCACTGAGCCAACACGGAGGCCCGCCTCCGTGACACGGCCGCCATCACTGAGGGGGCTCTGCCTCGGCGCCATCGCGGAGGGCCCCAAGCGTGCCATCAAGCGCGAGGGGCTCGCCGGCGCCTTCCGCGGTGGTTCGACAGACTTTCGTCCGATCTTTCCTAGCCTTTCCTGGGGAACGTATGACTTCTAAATATACTTAACTAGCGTGCGAGTAGGCCATCTAGATGGGAATCTTACGGGGTGTAACACTGTCACTATCTGTTGAAGAATGGGCCATGGGCATATGAGTTGAACTTACCTCCACTAGGAATCCGTCTATCCAGCTTTTTCACGTATCTATGCTAAGAAAGTGCATCTGAGACCCATCCAGAAAGGCCCCAATCCAGATAATCCAGTTACGAAAGAGTTGGCCTATGAAGAGGTTCCAGTAGCTATCTTAGACAGACATATTCGTAGATTGAGAATCAAAGATATCGCTTTTGGCCAAGGTACGATGGCGTAACAGAACCGAGAGGAGATGGCTCGGGAGGCAGAAAGATATGGCACCAGATCTCGCTTGCCTCAAGCCTAGTCAATCAAGAGGTATGTTAGGATTATTTCATACAGTGCCTTATCGTATATGTATAAATGAGATAACGATACTAGCTTTTATGAGATGAATGTTATAGCATTAGGTGGAGTGCCCGTATTGACTTTTCGTATTTCAGGTTTTTGAGATGTCCATATTACAGGGAAACTCTACAAATTTTTTTTTTCTAGAAATAAGTTGAGTAAGTTGGGAATTCCTACAGATAGAAGTTTACATTCGAGGACGAATGTTCTTAAGGGGGGGAGAATGTTACACCCTGTAAATTTTGACACGTAGATGGCCTATTCGCATGTTGGTTAAGAGTTTTGGAATGCCATACATGCTAGAAAAAGGCCCGAAGAAAGATCGGACAAGCGCCAAGTCGGCGCGTCGCAAGGCAAAATGCAACTTAGAAATCTGATTCTAAGGAGTGCTGACGCAGGTCCCAACTATATAAGCCCCCAACTTCGGTTTTAATGTTAAAATTCTTATAATTTCCAGCGAAAACAGAGAGAAAAAATCAGAGAGGAAGAGGAACGAAGATTTCTTGATAATTTCCATCCGATTACGCCGTCAAACGCGGTCCAAACTCGAATTAATCCTAGATACCGAGGTATTACAAAGAAGGAGCATTCCTAATGATTTAGTTTCGTGAAATTCGCCGGCAAATCATCATGCTACTGAGCTAAGGTAAGTGGAATTGCTCCAAACTAGTATCAATATACTCCTAGCCTTAAAATGAGTATTTCTCCCTTCGACTTTCGAGCGAAGCTTTTTGACCGCTCGATAAGCCAAAGTTTGGGATATATATGTCGAAAGGGATGCCCAGAATATTAATGTATTTAGTTCTAATTGATATATATATATATATATATATATATATATGAATGCAGTTGGGAGAAATAGCAAAGTATCGGGCCGAACTACGCCAGCTAGCCTGAACTTGGAAGCGAAGGTATGTAAAGCTAATTAATTCGGCAAGTTAGTAATCCAGTACAGTAAATAGCGGAAATATAAAGAAAGAGTTCAGAAGTCAAGAATTGAGTCCACTATGAGTTTAGCAAGCGTGTTTTTGAATTTAGCAAGCATGTTTATAAGTTTATGATATATGTTCGTAATAAAAGTTAGTAAAGTAATATCAAACAGTCAAATAATATCCAAGATACAAAAGATAGTCAGACAGTCAGATAATATTCAGATATAATATAGCCAAACAGTTAGATGATATCCCGTATACAAGATAATTCAACATGAGAATCAAGATAACATAGAAAAGAGTTCGAATGAGAAATCTAAATGCAGATAGTATTTTCAGCTCAAACATGCTTGCTATATGTGATTATTGACATGAGATTTGTTTGAAGCAGAGGGGGAACCCTTGAGCCCTCGCGCCCGGTTGGTAATCGTGTCGACCCACCGTGAGGGTGGGGGGATACATCACCTAAGGAGCAGCATGTCAGTCCAAGCAGTAGGGACGTAAGATGGATGGAGTTTTCCATATCAGGTTGATCAGCATAGCAGTACAGTTTACTCAACAGGCGCTTGCGCCAGCTGAACAAATTAGTACATGCATACGCTACGCTTACGCCATGCGTATAGAGTCCTCCCGGCTCGTACGCTATTATTTATATCAGAGAACATAGCCTGAGCTGAGATCCAGGGGGCCGGTAGAGGTGCTCGAGTTAGTAGACGGAGTGGAGTGACTTATTTTTGGATGGCTTTGACCCTGTAGGGGCAGGCAGGATTGTTTGTTGGTTGGCACCTTCCTGGCCATGGGGTCTGGTATTGGTCCTTGCTTACTATATATATGTATATATATATATATATATATTAGCTAATAGATAGTAGATCGCCACGTCAACAGGTATGCTCCTGCCTTACTCCCACATAGAAAGCCTGCTTGCAAATTCTTACCGCCCGCATGCTTCGCATATTTACACGTTCGAGTTTTCTAATTATGTTGTTTACATCTTAGTTATGCCCAGTTTTCGTATACTCGGTACTGGCAGACCGATGCCCGTTTGGGGCGCTGCATTACTTGCCTGCAGTACTCTGGCAGACGAGGAGTCGATCCTTGTGATCTACCCAGCTCATTGAGCCACGCCCGTCATCCGGGAGCCTAGAGCGCCTAGAGGTCTATTTCTCTTTTGTTGTATAGTACGGGTAGGTCATGTGGGCCCCGTCCTGACCATTTTATCAGTATTCATAGAGGCTTGCAGATTGTGTATATATATCTCCCCGTTGTTAGTCAGTGTCTGGTCAGTGCGTATGCTTATCTGTTTAGTGTTGTTGATTGTGTTGTACATGGGGCCATATTCGCTAGGTAGTGGTGACTCTTGCCTAGCCACATAGATATTCAGTATTCATTATATTGAGTTAGAGATAACTAGACAAACATGGTGGCCTTGCTCGCCCGCATATAGGTTTCCTATATGAGTGTGACTGTTAGCCGATGTTACGTGACAGGCTATAGGCCTGGGCTGGCCGAGTGGTCAGATGGCACGCTATATAGCCTGCTGATTCCACAAATCTGAGTTAGAGTCACTGCACACCCGATGCGTTTAGCTTAGTAGTCTAGCAGCTCAGTCCTAATAGGGCACCAGTGTGCCAGCCATACCCCAAGGCGGGGCGTGAAAAAAATCATTCCCCAAATTGTTAAAAACAAAAAGTGTAAAAATTATAATCAAACAATAATAATTAAAATAACAAAATTAATTTTTAAAATTAAATTTTTAAAATATTCAACTGTGTCCATCTGTGATGTTCATCATAACTAAAAACATACCGACGGACATTATCGCTTATTGCCGATTTTCGGATTTACTGGTGGTGTATTGCAAAAATCGACGGACTTATCTACGCTTTCCGCCAGCTTTTCAGAATGCACCAGCCAGTAGAAAACTGCACTCCCTACATTCCCACCTCGCTAAATTAAATTAAATTCAATTTCAGCTAATACCCAACACTAATTTCTACCAAAACAATTTCAAATCAACAAGAACATCAATAACATAGTAATTATCGAATTAAACATAAAAAACAACACTAAATATCCAGCAAAATCTCAATTAAAGTTTTAAAATATAAAAAATATACAAAAATTTATTTTCAATGTACAATAATCCTAACAACTAAGGTGTCTCTTCAACATTTTTATCATCCAATAAAACTCTTTGTCATCCGGAGGAAGGAGGAGAACGGGCACGTCGTCTCCGCACTCCACTAGCGAAGTTGTTCACTTGTTCCTTGGAGAGCCCTCGAACACGGTATGACACATTGTCCTACTCTCTGTGACGTGTCTCATTTGCCCTTGGTATGCCAAGGCACGAGTAAGGTGTTCGGTCTTCTCGCGACATAGCAACGATCCAAACACCATCAATGAAATTCCCTACCAAGAAGAGTCAATACCTTCCATCCGGACTGAAACTGTGAGAACTAGGTTTCTAGATCCTAGGTCTTAGACTCTCTCTCCTTTTGCCCTTCCACCCGTACACTTTTTCAAATTCAAATCGGGTAGCTTACATCTACGGATGTGCCGGATTGGCCTACCTAGGGCTTCCCAGTCCGGATATACTCAACAAGAGCCATGATAATCCATCTACATAATTAAAAAAAAGTTAGTATAATATGGTTGTTCAAATTAAACTTAACATATTACTATTTATAAATAAGATGTATGAACTTACATAGGCTTGTTCAGCTCTCTGTTCGACCCATGTGTCCTCATAAAACTTGTTCTTCTCTTCTTTACATGGGGTAGCTCGAAATAGCCCTCCCGAGTCGGGTGACGATCCAATTTTTTGGCCTCGCAAAACAAAATATAATCAAAGTTAGACAATATATAAAATTTAATCAAATTTATATAAGTATTGAATATAATAATTACTTACCAATTCTCTAGCTATCGTCCATTGATTCTTTGCACTTCAGCAGTAACGAGTCACATTTTCCTTCACTAGGCCTTCTTCACCGTTTTTCTACACTTTTCCTGAAATTCAGCATTTAATATCTCTCGAAGCCCCTTGAAAAGATGAGGTAGCATCCATTCAGCTCTTATTTTTTAATCTTGTATCCATAAACCAATCCGATATCATTGAACTACCCTCTCAGGAGCCCATGGTACATACATCAGCCTTCACGCTGAGGAAGCCGGGGCACAATGTCTATAATCAATTATCAACAATGTTAGATGATATATAATAATCACGGGCCAAAGAAGAATTTTATAAAATAATAATTCATTTATATACCTTAAACTACGGAACATTCATGTTCAACCCGCATGTTGTATTTTAGGCCCAACTTCTGGATAAGGTTTGATCACACATTCCCTCCGAATGTTTCCCGTATATTTTTCAGCCTCTTTCCCAAAGAAAACCTATAAATTGATAACAATGATTTGGCAATAAATATAACATTAAGATTAAATATTATAACTTTAAATCAAAAACAAAACCAAACTTAATCAAATCCATCAGACACGATCACCAGTCTGGCTTGGAGATCACAACTCAGACTTGGTTGTGGCTCTACCGCTGTGCCGGGGTGTCAATGCTAGTGTTGGTCCCGGAAGGCCGGTGCCAATGCTCTATATGACTGGGAGTCAAGGGTGGAGTATTAAAAGAACCCTTGTGAGTCTTACTCAGAGCTACTATCTCTGAGTGGCACGGATATTTCAGGTAGATGATCCAATTGAAGAAATGATGATGAATACTGAGTTTCCATGGTGACGAATCTGTAAGACATGAAAAGGTGGAGAATAGTAGGAAATGGAGGAACAAATGAATATGTTGGATGCCCAAAGGCCATAGGGGACAGGGACAGAAGTGGAGAAGAATGTGTATGTGGAGTAGATGAAAGGCCACTCCGGCTAAAGACTAGAATCTAGTGGTATCCTATTTGGTTTTCTAGTACTCTTTGTCTGGAGGATTTGGATTACTCCTACTAGTTTGACTCGATCAATACTCACCTGAAGATGACATCTGCATACAAGTTTACATTATAATATAATTATCTTAAAAAATAATATATAAGGATGAGATATAACAATTACTTGAAAGAATTAATAAAGTTACTTGTTAATCATCATTCTCCCTTCTTCCTCTTGCTTGTTTCATTTCCATCATTCTCCCATTATTCCTCCTCGCTTCTAACTCAATTACTAAGTTTTAATTTCTAACTCAATCACTCCAAAAGTAAGTCAAATATATAAGTTTAAATTTCTAATTTTGTTTCTAAATTCCTAAATTTACAAGCAATTTCAAACGAATTAGAGAATAAACAAGAACATATGCTTTGAAATCTAACTAAATTCAACAATGAAATAATTCAACTAAATCTAACAATGAAAGAATTCAACTAAATCTAACAATTTAGCAATAACATTATCTAAATCTAACAATTCTAACAATATATAACATACAATAATATTATCTAAATCTAATAATTCTAACAACAACTTACCATAACATTACAGAAATCAAAAAATTCTAACTTAAAATAACATACTCTAAATCTAACATTATCTAAATTAAACAATTCTAACAATAATTTACAATAATATTATCTAAATCTAACATTATCTAAATCAAATAGTTCTAACAACAACTTACAATAACATTATCTACATTCAACAATTCTAACTAATAATTCTAATAATAACATTACAAATCTAATAATAACATTAATAATTTAACAAATGTATAATTTTTTTATCCAATAATAATATGAAGATAAAAAAATCCTAACCTTTAAAAATGGGGCTTAAACAGTGAGGAGGGAGGTGGGCAGCGACGGTGGGAGGAAGATGACGTCGGTGGTTGGGTGGAGGAACAAAGGTGGATTTGGGTAGTGGGGAGCGATTTTTTACCAGAGAGGAAGAGAAATAGGGAGGAAGTTAGAAATGAGGGGTTTTCGAGGTCTGTGGTCCGATTTAGTTAGATAAACCGACGGACAGGGTCAACTAGTCCGTCGATTTGTCTATTAAATAAATTGATCGGATCTTAACCAAAAAATTGATGGACAGAACGACACTGTCCATCGGTTTTTCAAAATTATTTAAAATAAACATTTGTTTTTATATTTTTATTTTTATTTTTATTTTAAAAATTATAATTAATTAATGGNGATACCTAAATTAATTAATATTTTTTATTTAATCTGACATTGTCCATCAGAATATAAAATTTTATCCCGGTTAAAATTAATGGTACAATAAGGCGAAAAATACTGACGAAAAAAATCGAGGGACAGTGAAGATTTACTAAAAAATAAATATAAATTAAGCAAAAAATAGAATAACCGACGGACAGGTCCGGTTTCTCCTCGATTTTTTTCCGATTAACCCTGTCCGTCGGTTTGCGTATCTCATTTTTTGATCAGTTTTTAGTAGTAAAATTTTAATTAATCCCCCCTCTAATCAATTGTTTCAAGGTCATGAACCAAATATTTTTCATCTAATAGCTTTTGATGTGTGATATATGATGAACGAATCTACCACGATGCACATAAATGAATTCTTCAAAGAAGATCAGAGATATATGTTAGTTTTTCTAACATGAGGGGTAGAGAAAAAGCAGCTAAGAAATATATTGTAAATTATCACTAGTATGATCCTCATTCAAAAATAATTCAAGTCAAATGCCTGAAGTATTTGTTGATCCATAATTAATTTCATATTTCAGCAGCAAAAGCTCCTATTAAATTAATATCTCTGAAGGATAGAGTGTACAGAGTGCATGAAACATTATAGATCAATCGATTTCTATTGTAATAATCTTTAAAAAAAAAGGAACAAATAATCATAATAAGGAGGCAATGTGTTCTTGAAGAGCTTATGACATAACATTTCATGAAACTCGTGAAATATTTAAGTACCTAAGAAAAATATTAAAAGTGATGAGATTTCAACAAGTTATGTCCTATAGCAAACCAATCTAAATGATATATTGTCAATGATATTTTTGATATAATATAGCGTGTAATATTGTAAAAGATTGTGAAAATCTGAATTCTACGTCTATTAAGACATGCTGATGTAGAAATAATTATAAAGCGAAACATTGCATCTTCATAAGCGTAAAACTTATTGGACCTGTAGTCTAGACACCAGAAGATGTCACACATTTAAATACTAATAAATGTCGTTACTTGACAAAATTTATATGAAAATCCTGAAAAATTCAAAATGCTTGAAGCATTTATAAGTTTCTGTAAACTTGGTCATAATTCTTATATGAAGAAAATCAAATAAGAAACAACGTCGGAGTTTGTTGTACTTGTTGTTTATATTGATGATATAAACCTTATAGAAACTCCAACAGAGCTTCAATAGGTAATTTGATTATCTAGAAAAAGAATTTGAGATGAAATATCTGGGAAAGATAAAATTTTGTCTTGGTCAGCAACTTGAACATCTAGCAGACAATATCTTTATACATCAACCTGCCTATACTGAGAAGGTTTTGAAACGATTTTACATATACTAAGTATTCCAATGGTTGTTCGATCACTTGAAGTGAGTAAAGATCCATTCTGACCTCAAGAAAAGAATGAGAAATTTTTTGATTCTGAAGTACCATATCTTAATGTAATTGGTTGACTTATGTACCTCACTAACGCTACAAGACATACTATAGCATTTTCTGCTAATTTGCTAGCATAAAATGGTTATTTTTCTACATGGAGATATTGAAACAGAATTAAATATATATTGTGATATTTAAAGAGGACCATTGATATGAGTTTGTTTTATACTAACAAAAGTAGTGCAGATCTTATTGGTCATGTAGATGCAGGTCATTTATCTAATTCACACGAGGTTAGATATCAAACAGGATATCTAGTTACATACGGAGGAATTACTATATCACGACGATCTACAAAGCAGTCCAATGTTGCTACTTCAAATAACGTTGAGATAATGATTATAGATGGAGCAAGTATAGAAGGTGTGTGGTTGAGATCAGTGATATATTTCATCAATAGAAAATATAGCCTGAAGTGTGATATCAAGGTACCTACAGTTCTATATGAAGATAATGTTACATGCATAACAATTAAAGGGAGGATTCATAAAAGGATATAGAACGAAACACATTCACCAAAGCTTTTCCTCACACGTGATCTCCAAAAGAATGGTGATATCAATGTGCAACAGATTTGTTCAAGTAATAATATGGTTGATTTATTCAACAAGTCTTTACCAACTAAAACTTTCAAGAAGATGGTACACAAGATTGGGATGCGAAGATTCAAGTTTTTTGATTGATGTTCTCATCAGTGAGAGTTAATATGCGTTGTACTCTTTTTCCCTTGCAAGATTTTGTCCAACTGAATTTTCCTTATAAAGTTTTTAATGAGGAAGCCAAAATCCGTATTATTAGATATGTGTACTCTTTTTCCTTCACCAGAATATTTTTTCACTGGATTTTTTTCTAGTAAGATTTTAATGAGGCACATTATCTATCAAATAGACATCCAAGAGGGAGTGTTATAAATATATTTTTTAATTATGTTAAAAGTCTATTTCTTTAAAGGAAAGTTAGGGTTGGTAACTTTGGGACCAAGTTAGCTTTCTCCTATAAATAAAGAGGTTTTCATTCATTGTAATTCATCCCCCAAAAAGAAATAAGAATTATTCTCTCTTCACTTTCTCTACAATATTCTTCTTGTTTTATTATTTTATAACATGATGAAATTAATTAG